>SDVV010039124.1:0-10661 GCA_016164225.1 Gammarus roeselii | reverse complement strand
AGGCTGAAGGCCATAACACGACCTCTCATTGTGGGCCTATGGTACACCTGCAGGCTGAAGGCCATAAAACGACCTCTCATTGTGGGCCTATGGTACACCTGTAGGCTGCAGGCCATAACACGACCTCTCATTGTGGGCCTATGTTACACCTGCAGGCTGCAGGCCATAACACGACCTCTCATTGTGGGCCTATGGTACGCCTGCAGGCTGCAGGTCATACGGCGACCTCATTGTGGGCCTATGGTACACCTGCAGGCTGCAGGCCATAACACGACCTCTCATTGTAGGCCTATGGTACACCTGCAGGCTGCAGGTCATAACACGACCTCTCATTGTGGACCTATGGTACACCTGCAGGCTGCAGGCCATAACACGACCTCTTATTGTGGGCCTACAGTACACCTGTAGGCTATAACACGACCTCATTGTGGGCCTATAGTACACCTGTAGGCTGCAGGCCATAACACGACCTCTTATTGTGGGCCTATAGTACACCTGCAGGCTATAACACGACCTCATTGTGGGCATATAGTACACCGGCAGACCGTAGCACGACCCCTCATTGTAGACCTATAGTACACCTGCATCATATTACGGTCCCTTACTGTGGACCCATAGAACACATGCAAACAACAGTAAGACTTCCTGTTAAAAACTTAGAGAACACTCACAAATCATAACCCGACTCGCTATATTTCACCCAAAATAATGTTTCACGATTGTCACCAGTGTTGGAAGAACGCCAGAATTCAAACACATTTTTCCATTGCTCGATTCGATTTAATTGCTGAAGTTCTGACTAAAATACTCTGATAAATGAACCAAGTACTGCACTTGGCCACTTGTGTATTAGGGGGTCGCATATTCGAAAGGGTTGCATTACGGGGTCAAATTTACTGCACTGAATTTAGCCCACTCGTATATTAGGTGGTCGCATATTCGGAAGGGTTACATTACGGAGGTCTGATCTCATGTGTGTGGTTCTATGGAAGGACGAATTTTGGAGCAAGAAACCTCCAAATAAGAACCTCCAAATAAGAACCTGAAGAGAAATAAATCTAAGGGGGCATGTGGAATGTGCTCAGTAAACCTATCGCAGTTTGTTGGACTTAGTGGTTTTGTGGGTGGTACTTGTATGGCGTGTTTATTCCCTTGCTTCACCAGTAGTCATGATCGCTGCAAGGTTCAGATACAGACAGCCTGACCCTAGGTTTTCACACAGGTTAGAACATACATATCCAACTCACGACTCGTCTATTTTACAGGTTGCCAGAATACTTGTTGATTATAACATGAAATGCAGAAGGGGGGTCGAAACATTGTAAATCTTGTGCCGTTCAACACAGCCGTGGTGTCGAACACCATCAATGATTGCAACGGCTAAACCTAAACCAGGAGGGTAAATGCAACTTTTCCGGACGCCTTCAAGAGCCTAATTAGGTAGTAACGCGATCATATTTTCAAGTCGACATTTGGTATTAGGTGTCTGAAACATGAGACAGAGTCTACGACGCTAGCGGACCATGTGCTGCATAATGTGATAATGTTATTACAAGCTGCAACTGAGGCAGTATTCTGAATCGGCTACGTTTGGTTTCTTCACGTTTACCCTACGGATGACATTCGATCAGACGAGATTCGAGGACTATCAATCCTCAGAACTTGAACACCTAAGTAAACTAACAGCCAAGGCATGGCATCAGCCATACTGACCTACCTACCTACCTAGTTATTCAAGTTTATGTGGGAGAGCATAAATCGTGGAGCTATTGTTGAACAAACGATCAAATTCAGGTGCCTCATAGATCCACTGGAAAGAGGACAAGGTGAAACGACCAATGCCTTGACTGTTCGTGTTCCGTGCATCATAGTACTGCAAAATGGAAGGTAACTGCAGGGTGACAGGTTGAACGTTCACATTGCTCTATATGACTTTAGCCAGAGTCTCAACACCTATTGTCTGCTGCTGCCTACTCTATCTACACGTATGACGTCAGCAAGAGGGGTTAACCTCTTCCTTATCACACACTGAACAGAAGTATATTCATTGTCCCAATTCAAAATGCGCTAAACATATTTCCTTCACACATCCCACTTCAGAGACGACTTTCTCAGGAAGAGGACGCGCATCGGTTAAGACCTACCGACAATGTGTGCTCAATCATGCATCATTATATACAACAGGATTCAAAGTTCACCCAAGTGTTGGTGGCTCTCTTTGAAGAGATGGCTTAATGGACTCTTCTCTCCCGGAGCGCGAGCAATAACCTGTGAAAGCTGCTCCGAAAAGCTCGAAATTTCGAAGACAACCACCCGTGATGCCGGTGAAGTTTTCTCATGGCTTTCATGCCCGCTGTTTACAGCACCACTTGCCGTCCAACTTACAGCAGCTTCGCAGCATCGTCTTCCAAGGGGCGAGTGATAACTGAATCACTATTCAGGAACAGCAGCACCACTTGCCGTCCAACTTACAGCAGCTTCGCAGCATCGTCTTCCAAGGGGCAAGTGATAACTGAATCACTATTCAGGAACAGCAGCACCACTTGCCGTCCAACTTACAGCAGCTTCGCAGCATCGTCTTCCAAGGGGCGAGTGATAACTGAATCACTATTCAGGAACAGCAGCACCACTTGCCGTCCAACTTACAGCAGCTTCGCAGCATCGTCTTCCAAGGGGCGAGTGATAACTGAATCACTATCCAGGAACAGATTTCTCTAGAAAGACATCACGGAAACGCCGGCGATAGCATTCCACGTTTGCAACTTTGCTCAAGTTGTCAATACACCAGATCTGTACGGACTGAAATGCACGTAACGTTTTGTATAGATACTTAGTAAGGGTAGTGGTCAAAAGCCAAAGGATCCCAGTTTGAAGATATCGAATTCAGTTTCAGTTTCAACATCATAATATTGCACATTATTCGGCAATTACATGAATACATGATGTAATTAAACTTTTTACTATTCCGCAGTACTTAAGCTTTTAGGACAAATCCACAGTGTTAAGAACGCGGCTCATGGCATTTTTTTATTGTTCTTGGCGAATACTGCATCACATTTATAATTATACGATAAGTAACAAATTATTATGAATAAATGTCGAAAATTTCCTAACCCAGCCTGAAGTGGCCTGCTTACGTTCTCGATGCCATCTGACTCGATGCCATCTGACTCGATGCCATCTGACTCGATGCCATCTGACTCGATGCCATCTGACTCGATGCCATCTGACTCGATACCATCTGACTCGATGCCATCTGACTCGATGCCATCTGACTCGATGCCATCTGACTCGATGCCATCTGACTCGATGCCATCTGACTCGATGCCATCTGACTCGATGCATATGACTCGATGCCATCTGATTTAATATAAAGCAAGGGGAATTACTGATTGAAATCTAGTGCCTCTTTTTCCTTACTTGTTCTTCTTGGGTTTCCTCCCCTTTTCAAATGCTGCCCGCTGTCATAGTTCCCCAATATTGAACCCATTCCTCGGTGGAAGGGCAGGGGGTGAAAGGTGGGGATGGGGGAAGGAGGGAAGGACGTACTTTTATTTAGTCATCCACAGGTTCTTTGGTTCCCGAAAGTGCTATAACTTGAACTTGTCCTTGTGAAGAGGCACATTAGTCTGGGTATTCTTGTATTGTTTACAAGTGTTTACAAGTGTTTACAAGTTTAGGAAGACAACAACAGTCTTATTGGCCTAAACTAGGTCGCCTATTGGAAGCAGGGTGATTAGTTCTGTAGTAGAACGTCTAAGAGAGCTTCATCTGCAATTTCTGTTTCTATAACATCAAGATTTATGTAGAACATATCGAGCCGAGACTTAAACGTTTCGATTGTATTGCTGTTTACAACCTCAGCAGGAAGTTTGTTCCATTCTTCGACAACTCTATACGTGAAGAAATTGCGCGTGATGTCGAGTAAGAAACGTTTCCCAGCAATTTTGTATCCATTGTTCCTAGTCACTCCGTTTGTATCTAGAGCGAATAGGCTCGCTCGGTCGACGTTTTCCTTACCATTCATAATCTTCCACACTTCGACCATGTCGCCTCTGTCTCAACTTTTCTCGAGCGAATAAAGATTGGGTTCGTTCACGTAGCCTGTCTTTGTAAGATTTATTCCGCAGCGAGGGGATGAGTTTAGTAGCTCTACGTTGAAACTTCTCTAATTTAATAACGTATTTTCTGAGATATGGATACCAGAATTGGACGGAATACTCGAGATGCGGTCTAACAAATGCATTAAATAACGTGAGCATACTATGTGGGTCTTTTTACGAGATAGTGCGGGATATCATACCTAGCATTTTGTTGCCTTTATTGGCAGCATCGTTAGATTGCTTGCTGCTTTTAAAGTAGGTACTAATGATGACACCTAAATCTCTCTCTTCGGTGACATGAATGAGTTTCTTTCGGACATTGAATATTCGTGCTTGAGGTTTTGAGGACCTATGTGCAAAACTTTACATTTGTCTACATTGAATTTCATTTGCCACTTTTCTGACCAATCAACAACTTTGTTCAAGTCTAGTTGTATCTACTAACACTTGTTCAGTTTGCACTTTTCCTCTTATCTTAGTATCGTCTGCAAACTTGCTAATGTTCGAGAGTACGTTGCTACCTAGATCGTTAAGGAATATAATTAAGAAAACGGCCCTAACACGGATCCTTGAGGCACGCCACAAGTAACATTACCACAGGGGAAGGCTGCTCCGTTAATTACAACTCGCTGTTGTCTGTCCGTAAGCCGCCATTTTATCCAGTTGTTAAGTTCGCCTCGATTACCGATGCTGTGCAATTTACTAATTAGGCGCTTTTGGGGTACTTTATCAAAGACCTTTTGAAAGTCAAAGTAAATGAGGTAGATTTGAGATTTTGTGTCATGGATTTCGATTATATTTCTTTTAATAGAGTAGTAGATTTGTAAGACAGGAACGGTTGTGTCGAAAGCCGTGATGGGAGTCGCCAATCAATTTGTTTGATTCCAAGAATTCTGTAATTTTATCCGGTATCAAACTTTCCATCAACTTGCCAATGACTGAGGTGAGACTAATTAGACGGTAGTTGCCGGGACACTTTTTGTCCCTTTGTTTTTAAATTTGAGTAACATTGGCCTCTTTCCATTTAGAGGGGCAGGTGCCATTTGTGAGAGATTGGGTGAAAATGTTTGATAAATGTTCGGCAATTTCATTTCTAGTATTTTTTTAGAATTCTGGGATGAATTTGGTCTGGACCTGGAGATTTGGTGACTTTCAATTTATCCATGTATTTATCAACTTCGGCGGAAACAAGTTCACTGTGGTGAGGGCTTCAATTCGTTTTGCCGCTATGATATCATCAGGATTAGAAATATCCTGATTCTCTAACGAAAATACAGAATAAAGGTATTCATTAAGTAAAACACTCATTTTGGTGTTGTCTGTTTCTGGCTCACCAACATCGTTCTTGAGAGAACCTATTACAGATTTTGATTTTTTTTAGCTCGAAATATAACAAAAAAATTGTTTCGGATAAGTTTTGGCATTGGCAGCAATTTCATTTTCATAATCTTTTTTCTTACGTTTCAGGACCCTCTTTAGAACTCGTCTGCTAATTTTGTAATCATTTTTTGCTACGTCATCATGTGGATGTTTCTGCATTATCGAATGCTTTGCTTTCTTTCGTGAATCAAGGCGCTGCAATTCCCCCTTCCCAGTACTTGGGCTGATAGACTGCTTTTCGCCTGTTTTTGCGCGGGATATGCTCATGTTCAATATTTTTTAGTGCAGTCAAGAGATAGTTAAGCAGAATAGTGACTTCTTGTCCAAGGGTTATATTTGCTGACGCCATTGATTCTCTTATGCCATCAAAATTAGCTAATCTGAAGTTAGGGACTTAATTCGCCGTTTGTTGATGTTTTCAACTCGAGCTCTATCAAAAAACGGATACAGTTGTGGTCACTAGTTCCGAGTGGTTCGATTGTTTCGACGTTCGTGACAGGAGAGTTGCTTGCACTAAATAGGAGATCAAGAATGTTGCTACCTCTTGTAGGTGTCTCCACCATTTGGGTCATGAACTTATCGTCTGCAAAATCAATCAGACGTTGGCCGGTGGCAGAGCATTCGTCTGTTCCTCAATCAATGTCGGGAATATTGAAGTCGTCAAGCACTATATTGTGTTGTGTTGTGACAACATCGACGAGGGTGTTGTAAAGATTGATATCACCTGCAACCTTGCTTTGAGAAGGGCAAGAGACGAGAATGATTTGACATTTTATATGTTTACCGACCACTGTTGGTGACTTCTAATATTTGAAGAGTGTTTTTCACAAGAAACAGCACTCCTCCGCCCTCTCGACCTTATCTATCTTGTGAAACAGTGAGTAATCGGGAAGAGTAAATTTGCCTAAATAATAACTGGTGCTCAATTTCATCCACGATTCTGTGATTGCTTCAATGTCGATACTTTCATTCAATGCAAGGATACCTAATTCTTCGATTTTCTCTTTGCGACTTCTAGCGTTCACGTAGTAACATTTGAGAGTTACGTTAGTCACATTGACTTCATTTGCTTGACTTATTTTGCTTCTACTCTGAGGTCTTGGGTCGTAGTCAAGACTTTCGTTTTCGTTTACACGGGTTTTACTAGCGGAGCTGCGACTACTTGGTCAGATTGGTCAGAAAAGTGGTTAATGAAATTTAATGTCGACAAATGCAAAGTTATGCACATAGGTCTTCATAACCCGAAGCACGAATATTCAATGTCTGGAAAAAAACTCATTCCCGGCACCGAAGAGAGAAATTTAGGTGTCATCATTAGTGACAACTTAAAATGCAGCAAGCAATGTAACGATGCTGCCAAGAAAGGCAACAAAATGCTAGGTATGATATCCGGCACTATCTCTTACAAAACGAGCACAGTATGCTCAAGTTATTTAACGCATTTTTTAGACCGCATCTCGAGAATGCCGTTCAATTCTGGTCTCCATTCCTTAGAAAAGACGTTATTAAACTTGAGAAGGTTCAGCGTAGAGCTACCAAACTCATCCCCTCGCTGTGGAACAAATCGTACGAAGACAGGCTTCGCGAACTCAATTTTTACTCGCTAGAGAAACGTCGAGTCAGAGGCGACATGATAGAAGTGCGGAAGATTATGAAGGGTAAGGAAAACGTCGACCGAGCGAGCCTTTTCACTCTTGATACAAACGGAGTGACTAGGAACAATGGATACAAAATCGTTGGAAAACGTTTCTCACTCGACATCACGCGCAATTTCTTCACGTATAGAGTTGTCGAAGAATGGAACAAACTTCCAGCGGAGGTTGTAAACAGCAATACAAAATTAATCCTTTTGCCACCAAAAGGCAACCTAGTTTGGGCCAATAGGCCTCTTAGACGTTCTACTCCAGAACTAACACTCTTGCTACCAAAATGCAACCTAGTTTGGGCCAATAGGCCTGTTGTTGTCTTCCTACACTTGTAAACACTAGTAAACTGCCTCTAACTGGGACTGGATTAATGACAGGAACTTCTTTGCTAGGACCTGTGGTGGTGTTTTGATGGGCACTGTATTTGTTGTGTATCTCGTGTTGAAACGGGCGGAGGTTGCAGTGTCGTTTTATTGGGCACTGCTGGCGGAGTTGTTGGTATAATATCGTTTACGTTTTTTGACTTATTTTTGTTGACAAGTCCTGCGCCGATGTTTTTAAGGATATTTTCGATGGTATGAAGTCCATACGTGTTAATGCAAGCCTTGTTGGTGATTCTATTAAGGTTTTAGTACTTTGGGTCGATCATCGTATCACAATGATCCGAGAAAGAGATTTTCTGGGCTTTGCAGAAAGTTTCCAGGCGATTGTTAGGTAAAATCATCTTGCTTAACTTGTATCTACTTTGGCTTGGATGGGGCAGGATGCCAGTGACATGGAGGTTCGCGTATGAAGGTTAGATGTTGTTTAGCATGGCTTTATACCTTTTCCATATCGATTCCGTCTGTGACACGTCTTTAGCCCCGACTTCTACTATAATTCGCTTAGATGAATGTATCCTTTCCTTTGCGATTATGTCTTTGACCTTGTCAATTTCAAAATCAGCTATGCCTAGTAATTTCAGTTGAATTCTCCCTTTTCGCTGATTTGATTTGGAGGAGGTGACATTGTAATCACCAATCACAATACTTTCCTCTGTATTCTGCGAGTCCATTTCATCGAGAAATACCTCGAATCGGTTACGTGCATTGGGTCAAAAATGGTGAGATTGTGGCCCAACATGTATTGCATTGTCACAGCGTGGCTGCCTCCTACTAACTACAGTTGAGTACAGTGCCTCGCTATCTTTGACTTAGTTTTCTATCGGTTTAATACGATCGTTTGTTCCAGCGTCTAGAGCTGAAAACTTCATGGCAAATCCGGAGTCTATGTGAACTTAGAGTTCTTTCACTTGATTTTGGGTGGCCTCGACAGTTTCTTTGACTATTGCTAATTCGCTGCTTATCAGACCTTTTAATTCGTGAAATTATTTCAACACGTTTTCCAATTTTGATTCAACAGCTAGCAATCGGGTATCCGTGTTGACTGTCTCTGTTATGAATAAGCCATTGGATGTTTCCTGTCTCTGTTTTGGATAAGTCATTGGAGGTGTGACTGATTTGTGCTTTCAATTGTTTGGTTTCCTCGGCCGCTTGACAACATTTACAGCGCAATGTCTTGCATTTCTCATTTGAGGGACTGCCACGCAAAGTCCTGGCAAAGCCAGAGGAATTTTTGCAATCAATTAGTTCAAGGGCGTACGAGGTGTGGCAGATGCCATATTCTAGCGTAGCCTGAACCATCTTGGACTGTTAAAGAATTTACCGGTGGAAAAATGGATCGTTAGCTTGATTTCTATTTTCCGTGATTTTTTGTAGACAGCAAATATGAATGCAATACTATAATTAGATGCGGGATGTGACGATTATGTCGACGATTCGAAAACGGAATTAAAACGGGACAAATACAAATGAGAGTCGGTTGCGCGTATCGTCTGATGCGCGTTAACGCAAGGTTACTTCCTATTGCGGGATTTGGGTTGAATGCAAAACTAAACTAATTCGTAGCTGCTCCCATCTACTTCTCAATAAAGGAATCATGATATCATGATTCTGGGCACTAACCTTGTACCAGACATGACCAGCGGAGTATCAGAAGATGACGAAAAAATAATTACAATTCAGTAATTGGGGTGTTATGAAATCGTAGCACGATTCTCAGCTGCAAGATGTAGAGTGGTATAATACAATGATACTACCTGATACAGGATACTCGTGGTTTTGTTACATAGAACCGGCCACATTTGACAAAGTTGAAAATCGTAATACCATTAACATCTTAGAATTCTGTTATAGACACACAGCTAACACGTGCACAGGTAAGACATAGGAAAAACAAATTAGAGCGGCTTTCTAACAGGGCGGCATCCTTACAGATTTGCCCCAACAGGGAAAAAATACTCATCAAATTATAATTTTTATTTATTATTATTATTAAATTATTTGTTTCCATCGTCTAGCAATGGGTTTTCAATACTTAGGTATAATACATGAAACTTAGTTTGCATATGCGCTATTTGAATTAGTGGAACCAGAGATAAAGTGAATTTGTGACAGCAATTATGTTGTTACAATACCAGTTTCATTCGAGATGTTCGAAATCAGTATACCCATACCCTTAATAACATTGATAAAGTACAAACAAGTAATATGAGCACAGCTGAAATAAAAGTAAACTAAGTTAAGATAGAAATCGAACTAATAGAACACAAAATAGAACACAATGGAACTAATGACACTGTTTTTTACAGTGTGGAAACAGATCTTGTTCCTGATGTTAGTCGGCGTCAGTCTGATGATGCCGACAGAGTAAGTCACTTGTACTGTGGGATTAGTTCCTGGTCATCACAGCGCAAGAGAACATAATGTTCCTTTGGCGCTTAACACTCATAATACACATTCTTTATCGTCACTATGAGAAATATTTCGGCACTAGAGCAATAACGAAACAAGTGCTATTTAAATGCAAAATAAAATGTTTCGAGTGCACACCATCGATGCCATTGAAATATACACGCATTGAAACACTAAAGTAGACACGCATTGAAACACTACTTTGATAACCAGACAACCTGTAGCTTGATGGAGTCTTGCAAAAAGAAGTTTTTTGTTTGTTTGTGCGATGTCCAAAGTCAAGTCCAAGATTGACGTGAGTATCCAGATCAGCTGTGATGGGGTGTGTCCAGGTAAGGCCGACTCTTGAAGGCCTTGGTCCAGGTCAGCGGAGAGGTGAGGGCGAAGTGCACGCGGGCTTCGTTTGCAAGACAGGAAGGCTGCTGTTTCAGCTTACTTGGCTTGGGGTTCGTCGGACGAGCGCAACTGTAGCAGGAATCGAAGTTCCTAAGGCTGTGATGCTTTGCTCTGTGCTGAGCCTTTCGAGTGCGATGAGCTGCTGTGCAGCGAGCGCGATGGAGTGATGTGCGGGGAACGCAATGAACTGATGAGCAGAGAGGGCGATGGAGTGATGTGCGGGGAACGCAATGAACTGATGTGCAGAGAGGGCGATGGAGTGATGTGCGGGGAACGCAATGAACTGATGTGCAGAGAGGGCGATGGAGTGATGTGCGGGGAACGCAATGAACTGATGTGCAGAG
>SDVV010039123.1:0-10661 GCA_016164225.1 Gammarus roeselii | reverse complement strand
TGTGCTCTTCCGATCTCCCCTTCCGGTCTCCCCCCCCGCTCGTCCGTTAGCTGACTTGGGGACACCAAACCAGTTCCGGTACCCTCCGCCCGCCCCCCGTTTCTGCGCGCACCCCCGTACGCTCGGTGAGTCAAGGTGCATGCATCGCGTCCTACCCCCCGCCCACCAAAATGACTCTAGAATGCCGTTTTTGTCGTTATACTAACTACTTATGTCTCTAGTAAAAAGTATACAGAATTGTTCCTGCAAAATCTAATGAGGTTAACCATATCTCACTCCACTGTAACAACAAATTTACTACAGAAATCCTTATAATACAAGACTAAAAACATACATTAGCTTGCAGAAATGGAGTTTAACATAGAGTATAAGGATTGCGTGGAACGCCGTGGCAGAATTTCGAACGTGGATGAAGACCCTATATAGAACATATACAACTCAATGGACCCTACTAAATGGTATACCTACAAATAAATGCATCCCAATTAACTACCATACTCTAATAATAAACTAAAATCCATGAATTACGAGGTAATCAACACCAAACGCACATATTTAAGGTGAATATGGTTCCATGACGATTGACCGATAAACATAATTGAGAGGTGCAATAAATGATGTGGATACTTCTACACAAACAACCAATAGTATACACACATCAAATAGAAAACTTCTACAATTTTGTCTAAAAACGTGTGCCATATCCAATATCATAGAGCATACAGACTGCATGGAACAAATATTTTTCTAAATTATTTTACCATGTAATGGATACAAATATAATAAAAGTATATTTTAAATTATAGGCTTCTAGTGAATCGCCGCAGATGACAATTTTTTTTGCGATTGGAAGCTAAATAAGCCCGTACTCTAACAATATATCGAACACTATAACCTACTTAATCTTATCAAGTTACTACGTCTATAGTTGAAGTATATCGTGTAGGACGTAAAATGTACATACAACAGTAATTGAAACAACTACTAGGGCTAGCCAACAGACACACCGACAAGATACAGGGCCATCTAATATATACACCGACAGGAAAAGGGCAAGCTAATGGAAGAGTCAATACACCAACACTATAATCAAAATTGTATCATAAGAATATATGGGGCATATACCGATGGTGAAGTAATCCAATTGAAAAATTACAAATCTCTAGTATATTGCTATAGATGAAGATTGTTTTTCTTACGGTATGCTCAAAGAAACACAGTACCCTTAAACCAAAATCGAACCCTAGTGAACATTTCAAACGGTACAGTATACATATGACTGATTAAACGTAAAACATTAAACAAATGGAATATTTTTATACCAATATCTTAGGTATATATTTTCTCAAAAGCACAACGAGACAGGGGTGAATTTTTTTTTTTAACTCTGGCTTCCACGGTCCAATCGTAACAGATTGTCATATATGTATGAAACACCAAAATGATGCAAAAACCTATCAAATCTGACTGAAAATAAGGTGTTATATTGACGAAGCAAAACCTAACGTATCCTAATATCCTGTAATTGTATAAAGAATATCGGTTCAAATTCCGAGACTAATACACACTCAACCTATGGCAACCGTCCATTACTATGCACACATAACACACTATTATAATTTACAATAACTCTATATCGTTTTGGTAAGCACCGCTGCTCTTGCTGAGGGGTGTCCGACTGAGAACCATCAATCGTTATCTAAAACAAGATAAGACACACGATTGATAACGGCCTCCAATTGGTGTCACCGATGTATCAGGTTCAAACATATATAGTGCGTTATGGGGTAAACGGATTCTCGTGAGGAACCTGCTGCATCCTCGAAATGTAAACATCAATCGGCCAACTGCTTAAGTATTATACCACACTATTCCTATCGATATTATATACATATAAAATAAACAAATAGAAAACACAAAACGTTGTCCAAATCCAGTCATCGGGCTGGTGCCAAGCAGGGCTAAACGCACGCTTAGGCTGCAAAGCGAGCTATATAACATACCTGCCATACTATTCCTAGGAACAATATGTACGATATAAAGATAAAAAAAAATATTCAACCGCTATGAACCCACCAACGAATGAGTCAATTATAGGCTAATTAAATACAAATAAAAATACATAGACAAAATATATAGAATCAATAAACCAGACAAATATACAGGGTGGCCCAAGAGAAACTTCACAGTTATAAACATTTATTATAAAAGAACTGTTAGGGTTAGGTGAATCAAATAAAGTACAAATAAAAGAGAAAATTCCAAAGTTTTAAACTGTATCTGTGCTACAGCTATTAGGTATATGTCAGAGTTTCATATTAAATTATCACCCAACCCAAGATGACGATTTACAGCAAGGAACAAAGAGCAAAAATAGTGGAATGGTACTTCAAACATAACGAATTGTTAATTCGCGTACAGAGGGAGTTTACCAGACTATTTTATCAACAAAGCCCATCCAGACATTGCATTATTGCAATGGTTTCAAAATTAGAGAAACAGGATCAACAACTGACAGAACACGCATCGGAGGACCGAGGTCGATAGGAAATGAAACCACAATTCAGCGTGTTGCTGCAAGTGTAGCAGAAGATAACCAAACTTCAACCCGGAAACGTGCCACGCAGTTGGGGCTCTCAAGAAGTTCATTGCAACGTATCTTAAAAAAATATCTGAAAATGTTGAAGTTTGGTTATCTTCTGTTACACTTGCAGCAACACGCTGAATTGTGGTTTCATTTCTTATCGACCTCGGTCCAGAAATTTTCCAATAGGGTTAAGATCAGGAGACTTTGATGGCCACCATAAGACTGATGTTCGCAGAGCTATTCAGAGACAACCCTGCTCGTATGGATGGGGCTGTTATTGTGAACCAAAATATTATCTCCTCCGCCGAAATGACCATGGCTCTAACTGTTGGAAGCAGAATTGTCTACAAGATCTCGACATACCCGGCACTTGCGCAATAAATGAGAAAATCTTCACTATTATCGTTTCGACCAATTTCCTTCATGGTAGCAGGGAGCATTCACATAAAATTTTGATGTCATTAGAATAATATTAGCAATTCACGTCACTGATTGACAGAAGGATTTCTGAAGAAACGACATTTGAAAAGCTAAAGATTTTGAACGGTATAAAAGAATTCAGAATTGCACACCATCGATTTACTGCATCACATAATTCAAGAGTATGCAAGCACAGTCATGCTACATAATTTAGTACAATAATTACAATCGATTGTGCTGCTTACAAAGGAGAGACCCTAAATAATTAATTTCGTGATACCGACTGAAATAAAACACGTTTGTTGTTCGAGTTTCCAAGTTGACGGCTACACATTCCCAAATTGACCAGCTCTGGACAAGTGGCATGCAAGCTTGAATGTACGTTAACGGTCAACGCACGCGCATTCCATCCCGACGAATACTAAAATTATTTTCAAATATTTCTCACTGAGGTGTCGAGTTGAATGAAAAAAATCACGACGAAACAAATGTATCCATAATTCCTATGTATCCGCCACTAATTCCTTCTAGGCCAGTTCATACCCTGTCTTGTAATGAGATGAAACATTTGTACACCGTTCTCGTGGATGAATTAAGTAACATTATGGAATAACCATTTGCTTCGATCGTGTTCTCCGCCGACGCTTTATTAGTCTGGTATTATAATTCCGCAAATCCAGAGTTCAAAAATGCTGCAAAATATTTTTCTTAGCTGTAATTCTTTTCGGAAATCTGACTAGGATTGTTTATATCATTTTATTACCTAGGTTATTAAAAAGCGGCATTTTTCACAGAAATGTCGATGTCGGCATGGAAAGCGTGATGCGCTGCATGTTTTAAATGTCTGGTGAAGAAATATTTTCATTTTATATTTATAATAGATTTAAATATGTACTCGCGAACTTGTGAGAATGAAACTCCCTTCAACATCAGTCTGCAAGTTCCTCATCAGTGAGAATAGGTCAACAGAAGCCAGTGTTCCCTTGTTGCCATTTCATGTCTGGATCTCAATAACTTTTAAAGTCATTGAGATCCAGACCAGACCCGTCCAGTTGAATTATCCGAGATCAACGATTGACAGATACCTTTCCATTGTCGCACAATCAATTCGGACGAGGCTCTCGATTGCCAGCATGTCGTCAATTTCCTCGTTTGTCTCATGATGATTGTGTGCTGGTCTTACACCATTCAAGATGCTGCTCACAATGTCTCATTTAGGTAAGGTAACCTCGAACCTAAATCCTTAAGTTTCCCATGTATGTCAGTTGTGAGGAGAATCCGACACGCTACGCACTCGGTCACATAAGTGATAAATTTGTTTGCCTTGCATCAAGAGGGTCCACTTTTAGAGATTTCTTTCATAAATAAAGAATACATAGCTAATGCACGACTGACTGCAAGAAGGAATCAATGCCTGAGGAGCCAGTGGGCCCTAACGAATTTAGTTTTCACTGATGCCCTAAAAAACAGAGAGAAAAAAAACAATTAATCGAATTTTTGCATAGGAGATGTCCAGGAGAGACCATATTTGTGATAAGACTATCAATAATCCTTCAAAAACGAATGTAATAAATCAGACTTAAAAAACAACCGAGCCTTACCGGTTCGCAAGCTAGTTGTTTTAATGTAGTCATAATAATTAGCTTACAAATGTTTAATAACTATCGTAACAAGAAAATGGCGTCTCCTCGATATGTCACGGACGATGGACCAAACAATTGAAGATTTTATAAATCGTTTTAGGGTAATAATGAAAGCAAACTCATTGGCACTCACCAGCCCGAAAAGCATTGATGCCATCGTGCGGTGAAAGCCTTATTGAGAACAATTCCTAGCTGAACAGTTATCCATTCGTGAATGAAAGTTCTAAAGCCTTATGTTCGTCAGCTCTGCACCATCATTTAAATTCCTAGCTGCAACTGCGATTGTAGAAACTCAAAATCCATTTCAATATACACACTATAACAACAATCTAGGTACGACTCCATAAATAACCTCTCGATGTGAGGAATAAGTCAATATTTACTTTTCAACTTTTCATCGACTGAAACCAGTTCACCAGGCCCGTAATAAGACATCCAGCCCCACATGGACCGGATTGGATTTGATTTAAGCCTCATTCACATGGACCGGAAAACTCTCCCACTGCGCTGAGCCAAATGCATGTGCTCGTCATATCTCGTCTATGGGCATCTCCAACATTGCAGTCTGCCATCAGCCGACGAAACAATTTTTTTCATCACAAAAAAAATCACGTGTGGCCAGAAGTCGACATCGTGGTCCCTGGATCATGAACTATGATTCACTTTTCAACTCTGGTATTCCATAAGAAGTGGCGTTTCAACAAACATCAAAGTATGTGTGTTTAAACCTGGCCCGTAATATAAGTCATCAACATTAATAAGCCGGTTCTAAACACAACAATAAAATGGTATTGAAACCAACTGCGTTATAAACAATTCTATATTTCCATACTGTTGATATAAGGGTTTCCAAATATCATGAAGAACGAATCAATGTTTAGCTTCCGAAATTCACGTATCATTTGCGAGGTCATAAGAAAACTGTAATAAACATTCATTAATATGGCCGAGAATGCCGAGGAGCTCTATGAAATTCATAATGCAGGAAAATAACTCTTCCTCTCTCACCGATGATCATCACAAAACTGAAGCCGTTGTTGAATGTTTCTATCTGACTGCAGCTCCGTAGTCCCTGGGACTCTGATGTATTCCAGCTTTGTGCAACCTCCGCCTGACCTGCTGAACACTGATAGGAGGTGTCAAGGCCCGATAGATTTCCGTTGTGGGATTTTTTCGGTGTTCTTCTGAGTACTGTACCAACAGTCTGTCTTCTGCAGCTGTATTCTTCTTCCTTCTTCCAGTTCGCGGCTGAGACCGCAGATAGTCTTCCTCACGGGAACCAGGCTTTAAATAGACCGAATATTTCCCCTCAGCTGACGCTGGCTACCAAATTGAACTCCCCACGTGTTTTAGCATATCCTGTCATACTGTGTATCTAAATAGTGATTGAAAGAACAAACTCGATATTTGTAACGTGCCAAAAATTATCTACGGCAATCATTTAACTCCCACGAATTGAAATACAAAATTGGACTCCCCGAAAAAAAAACATTTGTGCACTAGAACTAAATTGCAATGCTTCAAGTCACCGCAATTAATTTCCAGTCTGCATTTAGTTGCTAAGTCTATAAATTGCTAAATTTGGAAGGCATTTGATATGTACGAACTTACACTAGATCATTAGATATGCTTGTTAGTGATTCAAGAATTTAGAAACTTTTCTTCTAATAGGTTGTTCAGGCTGGTGACTCTTGAATTAATAGCAATTGGAAATTAAGACTATATCGATGCCCAAGAGACTTCCGATAGTGCATGCTTATTAAAGTAACAGACAGTGCTGAGCGAGCGATATGTTCTCCCAGATCAAATAGTAGGAGTAATAGTTCAGCTTCAAATGTCGCATAGAACCCGCAAATAAAATGATAATGATAAGCAAGCAGGTCATCATCTACGAAATAAAGCTTGATATTGATTTACGTGTCCTAATTAGAAATGACCGCGTAAGCAGAATCAAAATTCCATCAATCGAAATCCATGTGAATTCTAAAATGTGCGGTGCTAATGGTTATCCTGGCAGACGAGCAAACACAATCTGTAGTGAGCCAATTGATCGTTGACAGCAGATCGCAAGAATGCCAGGCGAACATGAGGGCGTCAATGAATTTGCCTACGTTCATATCCTGAATTGCGTCAAAACATCAGCTATTGTTTCATTGCCTTTTGTGAAGTTTTTTCCAATAATGAATTCACTGTTCAGTTACATAAGTCTCCCAACGAAAATGTAGATAAGTTCTCTCTTACATCTTGAGCACGCTTATTTGGCTCTCTCTCTACAACAGTGATACACAGAGAAATCAGTAGTCGACCCTAAACAGTACAATACCCAAGAAAGCTTGAATCACAATTGTGTTGTGCAGGGTGGCATAGTGGCTTGCGTACTGGACTCGTATTCCTGGACGCGGAGTTTGAATCCTGGTAAGGACTGAAGTTTTTTCTATGATGAATTCACTTCAGTTACATAAGTCTCCCAACGAAAATGTTGATATATTCTCTCTGAAAACTCTTGTTACGACGACATAGCAACTAGCACGCCCAGTAGGAAGGCTTCTCTGTCATAGTTGAGCGCGGCTCCGTACTTCTCCTTTCTGGCAAATCACGCTTGACCACCGTCATGCACCACCTGCTCGCACCCATTATCCAACACATACATGAGCATACGTCTAACAACACCTAAATACTCGCGAAGTCTGGCTGCAGGGGAATAGAATGAAGGACTCTTAAATAACAACAAATAATGAAAACACCATATCCAACCTAGTGAATGATACACTGTACACCACTCCCAAGCCCCACAGCCCACACCAAAATCATTCCCGAGCAGCTATGCCATATTGAAACAGAATTTCTGCAATTCTAATTTCTTGATTCACTATGTTCCTGTGCATGCGGATACCCTTCCACCCACTGTGAGTCAAACCGCCCACAAAACGTTACTGCAACATATGTGATTATTTCAGCTTCAATGTAAATTCACTCTCTGGAAACTCAGTAAATTTGCAATAAGTTTACGAAAGAGTGCAGTTGGAAGCCAAACAGGCACCGGTGCCATTCATTGCAAAAATAATCAATGCATGGAGGTTTTTCTATGAATAATATTCGAATATCCAGCTCGTGACTTGAGGAGAATAATCGTCGTGATTATAGCCATGAAACCCAGGAATGTAACACTTGTGAGCATCATCATTTCTGCCAGTTTAATGTACTGAATAAAAACGGTCTTCACGAATGCATAATTAACAATAGAACACTCTATCCTCATGAAATCCCCCTAGGATTACGATGATTTACGTTAGTAAATCGATATTGATTAATCAATTATTTACAAAAATTGGTTCAACTATGTAGCGATCGGGCATTTATTTGTTTTATTTTAAATTATCAACGCATTAGCATTTTTGCGCTAAGTACTGCTTCGTTATACAAATATATGCGCATAGATTTGTGAATAGAGACACATATATAAAAAACAATGATCCACGTATCGGTAACATCCTCTTCGGTTAATCCATATCTGAAACCAATGAGAGTTACAAATGGGCCTAAAGAAATATTGAGGGCGATCGAGATTCTATAAAATTTATGCCGATGCCGTTACCAAAACCCGTTAGTCTAATACCAACTAGGATCAAAGTCAAAGTCTCTTAGAGATAAATGAATTCAAAATGAATATACGTGGTATTATTTAAATAGAATAATAAATCACTTCATTGGTTATTTCATTATTAAAAGATTACAGTTTTCCCAATCTCAATCCAATCCAATTTGTTGCATTTATGATCATCTTCCATGAACTGTTTCAAGAAACATTACGCCCGGACTATTTTATTCACAAAATACTGCTTACCTTAAAAAGGGCAATTCAGATTTGTGGCAACTTGCAAATGGGTCACCATGTCAAGGACAATGTAATATGAAGTGGCCTTTATCGTTTTGAAATGTCACTTTGCAATATAAAACAGGGCTGGTGACTGTGCATGGTCTTGAATGAAGCAGTGGGGAAGTGGTCGTACACGATATCAGTTCCGATACAAGAGACCGCTGGATAGGTATGGACCTGAAGTTGGATAACTTTCTCGTCAAACGGTGTCGTAGATTCTTTGCAGAGGAGAGTTGAAAAGGCCGTCCTAGAAATACCCTCTTACGCAGCAGTGCCGTTTGAAGTGTTATCATGATCTCATCAAGAAGAATGGTTGTTGGTTCTATGAAGGTGTAACATGAGGCATGGAGGCTTGATGCACTGAAGTATTCAGTGCATCTGCACCAGGTGAGGTCAGTTGGCATTTTACCTCAAAGCTTTCTTGTAAAAGTCAGCATGGTGCTACAAGTGAGGTCAAGAGCTTGCACCGGTACGTGTCGTGAGTGTAGAGAACATTCCGTTCGATCAAGAAGATCTCAACTAATGTAGCGTTTTCATCTGTGATTAAGCATCGACCAGTGGTAGACATGAGCCTCACTGAACCATATTCAACAAAACTCCCGATCAGTCAATGAAATGCGTTGAGGTTTGTGATATTTACTGGATTATTTCTATACTTGATTCATGTATTTAATTGTCTCAATTCTTGCTAACACTGAAAATTGTTTCTCTTTCGGGGAAAACAAACTCAGAAAAATCACGTTTGTTCCAAAGAATTTATCCCTATATTTTCAGGCAAGGATAAAATTACCAAATGGTAAATGAATCATGTATTCATTTTTCCTAACCACCCAGATATTGCACAGAAAGGTGGGCAAGGCTTGAATGGAAGTAGGGCAAACTCAAAAGCGTCATACGTTACCCAGAAGTCAAAATTCGAAATGCAGCATGGAATGGAAATATGTTTTGACAGGTCAATTCTCTGAAGCATGAGGACTACTGTTTAGTCTCTCCCAGTCGGCCGTGTTTGGTCACTCATTTGAGTTTGATCAAGGGGAATTGACCTCACACAAGCTCCATCTACCCCTCATATCGATACAGTTTTTTGCCGTGCCGTACCGATCCGTCTAATATTGAGTGCTACGTCATAAAGTGATTTCACGGTCGGGGATTTTTTTTCGAAATTTTCAAAACTGTATATTCTAAATTTAAGATGCATTTAGGAAGGAAAGCTTTTATAATGTTAGCTACGTTACACTGAACGTTCAGTGTTGGTACAAGTAACTTCGAAAGTGCATCTGTCAGGAACTGTCAAGGTACTGTCGGTAGCAAAGACAGAGACCTAATTTAAATCAAATGTAATGTAATTAGGTATGTTTTTTATGGTTGTATGTTTACAACAAACGTCTGTAGGAAATGTAAATGTGTATATACATACTCTAAACCATTCAATCTCGGTGCAGGGAGGTCGTAAACCTAACGCGAAATTAAAAATAAGGTTTCTATCTTTGCAAACGATAGTACCAAACAATGGTCATTATTCAATTCTTGGTGCCTCATGTGTAACAATGCTAAGCTAGAAATACTTCTACTGAATGAATACTAAGTTAACCAAACAAAAATGAACCAATATCTCAATTCAAAAGTGAAACAATCAACGAACAGCTACGCACATTAAACATACACGTAGAAGTAAATTTACTATAAAACTGTGAAACCCCGCTGTAATTCAGTGAAGGAATTTTATAAATACTGCAAATAAAAATTAATAATTTTCTGAAATAAATGGGGTATTTGAAACACTTTTAGAAGCATGTTGACAGTCTTTGCGTTACCTAGTCATTACGTGTATAAAAAACATAGTTTATCCGTTATTTTCATAATGATAGGGACTTGGTCTAGTCAAGTCCTGTGGTTAAAACATATGCAAAACATACGCTTTTTTATCACATAAATACTAAGGTAAATTTATAATTGAAAACCTGGAATCTACGTTCACCACAGCAATATTATTAAATGATCTTCACTGAAGTAATGAAATGTGAATATGTACAGTCCTGATTTATTTCCTTTGATTCATAACTGTTAATGATATTACACTGAACAGAGTTGAAATTTTTCATCACGTAAAGTGGAACCACACAATTAAATATAT
>SDVV010039122.1:0-10661 GCA_016164225.1 Gammarus roeselii | reverse complement strand
TATATGGTCGTAATACACATATACTAGCCACATATTGGCCGTGATACACTAGTATAACAGCCTTATATGGTCGTAATACACTGATATACTAGCCACATGTTGGCCGTGATACACCATTATGACAGCCTTATATGGTCGTAATACACTGATATACTAGCCACATATTGGCCGTGATACACTATTATAACAGCCTTACATTCGACGTGATACACCTGTATTCCAGCTATCTATATTGGCAGTAAAACACTGATACAGCAGCCATATATTGGTAGTAAAACACTGATACATTGGCAGTAAAACACTGATACAGCAGCAATATATTGGGAGTAAAACACTGATACATTGGCAGTAAAACACTGATACAGCAGCAATATATTGGCCTAATAAACTAATATAGCTTCTTTATAGCGGCAGTAGTATACCTTACATCAATGATAATGCACTCTACTATAGCAGCCTTACATCAACAGTAATGTACGTCAATATAGCAGCCTTACATCAACGATAATGCACTCTACTATAGCAGCCTTACATCAACAGTAATGTACGTCAATATAGCAGCCTTACATCAACGTTAATGCACTCTATTATAGCAGCCTTACATCAACAGTAATGTACGTCAATATAGCAGCCTTACATCAACGATAATGCACTCTACTATAGCAGCCTTATATCAACAGTGATACAAACAATATAGCAGCCTTATATCGGCCATAATACACACTAATCCAGAAGCCATATATCGGCTGAAATACACACCAATACCATAGCTTTATATTAACAGTTATGCACACTAATATTGTACCCTTATATAGCCGCCTCATATCAACACCAATGTACACTAATATAGTACCATTATATAGCAGCCTCATATCAACAGTAGTGCACACTGATATTGATGCATTATATAGCCGCCTCATATCAACACCAATGTACACTAATATAGTATCATTATATAGCAGCCTCATATCAACAGTAGTGCACACTGATATAGAAGCAGTATATAGCAGCTGTATATGAATAGCCGTGCTCACTATTATAGTAGCATTATATAGCAGCCTCATATCAACAGTAGTGCACACTGATATTGATGCATTATATAGCCGCCTCATATCAACACCAATGTACACTAATATAGTATCATTATATAGCAGCCTCATATCAACAGTTGTGCACACTGATATAGATACATTATATAGCCGCCTCATATCAACACCAATGTACACTAATATAGTAGCATTATGTAGCAGCCTCATATCAACAGTAGTGCACACTGATATAGATGCACTATATAGCAGCTTTATATGAACAGCCGTGCTCACTATTATAGTAGCATTATATAGCAGACTCATATCAACCGTAGTGCACACTAATATAGAAACCTCAAATCAGCCAGTAATACACGCTTATGAAGCTGTCTAATTTCGGCAGTATTTCACACTAAAACAGCAGTCATATCGGCCATAACACACAATCACGTGGGCATCTCAAATAATATACTATATTTAGGGACACGTTTTGCGTTGTCGATCATGCGACTTGCAGTTGCGTCCCCTCAACCCTAGGAAGAAAATAATTAATGCCTGGGCTGAATTTAGTGAAATAAAACATCGACTCCGAATACCAAACCGAGGCTGCATCGTGCTTTGACAGAAAATTTGGACGAAAAACTTGTACGCTGAACAATTGCGTTCATATTATTTTGCGAAGAGCTTTCAGGTCATGAATACACAGGCCCTACAGTGAACAATCCACACTAAGCAGCATTGAGCTAGAATGGTGAAGTCCAATCTCCACGAACTTATGACGTTCCTCCTCGTGGGGAGGGCCCGCCCCCCTCCCCACGAGGAGGAACAGATCGTTCGATCTGTTACAGCTAGGGTCCTATCTGGTAGGTAAACAGGCCACTGTTTTTCCGTTCTTATCATAGTCACTGTTCAAAGTAACGCCTTCAAACTGTGCTTGATAGTGGATTAGCTCGGCTTGGAGGCATTACTTCAGGCGTTACTTGGAACCTTAGACTTGGACGTCATAAGTTCGTGGAGATTGGACTTCACCATTCTAGCTCAATGCTGCTAAGTGTGGATTGTTCACTGTAGGGCCTGTGTATTCATTACCTGAAAGCTCTTCGCAAAATAATATGAACGCAATTGTTCAGCGTACAAGTTTTTCGTCCAAATTTTCTGTCAAAGCACGATGCAGCCTCGGTTTGGTATTCGGAGTCGATGTTTTATTTCACTACATTCAGTCCAGATATTAAATATTTTCTTTTCATTGTTTACTTTCTATGGGGAATAAATGTCGTGTAACTTACTGTACCTACAGCCCTATGAATTATTAAATACGATAGTAAGTTTTTAAACATGTTATCAACGTGTACCATAAAATTGTCCCTTCGTTTGAGGTGTACGAACAAGAGATATAAGAACTCTGTAACTTTTCCGAAAAGAAATAGGGCGCTTATGACATGAAAACTGGCGGATAATATAATTGATATCGCTCAAACCTCTTCGTGTATATTTTTTCACTGATAATTTATACCCGAGATGACTTCATGGAGTCAACGGGAACTATTTATGAACACTCCTGAACCAACCGTAATGCATTCCACAACCGAGATACAATATCTTTATGGGTGTACTTTCTTCTTGTGCTCATGCCCTGCTCACAATAGCTTTTACAGATTGTTATAGAGCTGACAGAATGATGACCTGTGTTCTACCTTGCTCACAACAGCCTGTACAGATAGTTATAGAGCTGACAGATGACCTGTGCCCATATCTTGCTCACAACAGCTCATACAGATTGTTTGAGAGCTGAGAGAATGATGACCTGTGTTCATGCCTTACTCACAAAAGCTTGAACAGATTGTTATGGAGCCGACAGAATGATGACACGTGCCCATGCCTTACTCGCAACAGCTTGTACAGATTGTTATAGAGCCGACAGAATGATGACACGTGCCCATGCCTTGCTCACAACAGCTTGTGCAGATAGTTACAAAGCTGACAGAATGATAACCTGTGCTCATGCCTTGCTGAATACAGCTTGTATAGATTACTCTCAGTCGGAGAATGAGAAACAAAGTTCACCAATAGAAAAGTCCAAGTGTTCATCAACCGCTTGTGCACGGGACACACGTGGATAACTCACAACTACCTGATGGATGTCGACATAGGACCAAACACGCCACCTTGCCCCTGTAGCTGCCTCTGTCGCGGCAGCCCGACGAGCGTTCCTAAATCTCCCGTGTAACTTACAAAGCCTACTCACGGACCCAACCTACCGTAAAAAGCTTATTGCTTTCGGAAAACACTCCGAACTATACGAAGCTGTCTAAATCCCAAACACCTGTGCAAGTGAGGTGGTCTCTCCACCCCATTACGCACAGAGATATCAATATATTTTCCAAGATACGCGTTAACTCTATACTATCTTGTACGCGCTAGTACGCGAACATGTCATAATTGAAATATGTACAGATTTCATCTTGACAAGACTAATATTTTCGCCCGCAAGGCCGAGCGAACTTACCTAAATCAACGACGGTCGCGCCCTACGGGGGAGCCTATAATGACTCACGTTGAGGCTCCGGTGGAAATGAGGCTCAAATCAAATCAAATCAATATAGATTGCTATAGAGCTGACAGAATGATAACCTATGCCCATGCCCTGCTCACAACAACTTGTACAGATTGTTATAGAGCCGACCAAATAATGACCTGTATTCATGCCTTGTTCACAACAGCTTGTACAGATTTATATAGAGCTGACCGATGACCTGTGCCCATGCCTTGCTCACAACAGCTTGCATAAATTGTTAAAGAGCTGAGAGAATGATGATCTGTGTTCATGCCTTGCTCACAACAGCTTGTACAGATTGTTATAGAGCAGACAGAATGATGACGATCTGTGCTCATGAACTGCTCACAACAGCTTGTACATATTGTTATAGAGCTGACAAAACGATGACCTGTGCTCAAGCTTTGCTCACAACTGCTTGTACAGATTGTTATAAAGCCAACAGAATAAAGACCTGTGCTCAGGTCTTTCTCACAACAGCTTGTACAGATTTTTAATGAGCTGACAAAATAATGGCCTATGCTCATGACCTGCTACAGCTTGCACAGATTGTTATGGAGCAGATAGAATAATGACCTGTACTCATGCCTTGCTCACAACAGCTTTTACAGATTGTTATAGGGCCGATAGATGACCTGTGCTCATGCCTTGCTCACAACTGCTTGCACAGATTGTTATAAAGCTGACAGAATGATGACATGTGCCCATGCCTTGCTCACAATAGCTTGTACAGATTGTTATAGATCTGGCAGAATGATGAGCTGTGCGCATGCCCTGCTCACAACAGCTTGCACAGATTTTTATAGAGCTGAAGGAATGATGACCTGTGCCCATGCCTTGCTCACAATAACGTGTACAGATTGTTATGAGGCCGACAGAATGATGACCTGTGCTCATGCCCACCTCACAGCAACTTGTACAGATTGGTCTAGAGCTGACAGAAGGGTGACCTGTGCTCATGACCTGCTACAGCTTGCTCAGATTATTATGAAGCTGACTGATTAATGATCTGTGCTCATGCCCTGCTCAAAAAAGGTTGTACAGATTGCTATAGAGCTGACAGAATTATGACCTGTGCTCACGCCCTGCTCACAACAGCTTGTACAGATTGTTATGGAGCTGGCAGAATGATGACCTGTGCACATGAATTGCTCACAACAGCTTGTACAGATTGTTACAAAGCTGACAGAATGATGACCTGCGCTCATACCCTGCTCACAACAGCTTGTACAGATTGTTACAGAGCTGACAGAATGATGACCTGCACTCATACCCTGCTCACAACAGCTTGTACAGATTGTTACAGAGCTGACAGAATGATGACCTGCGCTCATACCCTGCTCACAACAGCTTGTACAGATTGTTACAGAGCTGACAGAATGATGACCTGCACTCATACCCTGCTCACAACAGCTTGTACAGATTGTTACAGAGCTGACAGAATGATGACCTGCGCTCATACCCTGCTCACAACAGCTTGTACAGATTGTTACAGAGCTGACAGAATGATGACCTGCACTCATACCCTGCTCACAACAGCTTGTACAGATTGTTACAGAGCTGACAGAATAAGGACTGATGATTTGTCTTTGGTGTATTCGAGAAGACGTCCCATAGCCTGCCTGGACACGCTGAGGTTTTGGTTCAACTATTGCAACACAACTTAGCAGTGCAAACACCAACTGCCCGTGGTGGTATTGAAGCTGTAGCTATTTAGAAAGATGATGTACCTCTAATTGAGCACAGTAGTGTGCAGAATTGACGTTATGTTATACACCTCAAGCTAATATTTTTTCAGATTTTTGTGGATTCAATAAACGATTTCAACTCAATATTTCTATCACTCAGAACTACTCTGACCGCCAAACCCAGTACTCAAAACTACTCTGACCACCAAACCCAGTACTCAGAACTACTCTTACCAACAAATCTAGCACGCAGAACTACTTTGACCACCAAACCCAGTACTCAGAACTACTTTGACCACCAAACCAAGTACTAAGAACTACTTTGATCACCAAACCCAGTACTCAGAACTACTTTGACCACCAAACCCAGTACTCAGAACTACTCTGACCACCAAACCCAGTTCTTAGAAAAACTTTGACCACCAAACCCAGTACTCGGAACAATTCTGACCACCAAACCCAGTACTCAGAACTACTTTGACCACCAAACCCAGTACTCAAAACTACTCTGACCACTAAACCCTGTACTCAGAACTACTCATACCACCAAACCCAGTACTCAGAACGGCTTTGACCACCAAAGACAGTACTTAGAACTACTTTGACCACCAAACCAAGTATTCAGAACTACTTTGACCACCAAATCCAGTACTCAGAACTACGTTGACCACCGAACCCAGTACGCAGAACTACTCTGACCACCAAACCCAGTACTCAGAAATACTCTCACCACCAAACCCAGTACTCAGAACTACTCTGACCACCAAACCCAGTACTCAGAACTGCTCTGAACACCAAACCCAGTACTCAGAACTACTTTGAACACCAAACCCAGTACTCAGAACTACTCTGACCACCAAACCCAGTACTCAGAACTACTCTGAACACCAAACACAGTACTCAAAACTACTCTGAACACCAAACACAGTACTCAAAACTACTCTGACCACCAAACCCAGTACTCAGAACTACTCTGACCACCAAACCCAGTACTCAGAACTACTCTGACCACTAAACCCAGTACTCAGAACTACTCTGACCACCAAACCCAGTACTCAGAACTACTCTCACCACCAAACCCAGTATTCAGAACTACTCTGACCACCAAACCCAGTATTCAGAACTACTCTGACCACCAAACCCAGCTGAGCTTCAAGAGACTATATGCATGCTCCTACAAGACTTTTATATTCAACGGCCTCAACAAGTCCTGGTCCGTAGAGAGCCATCAACACAGAAAGGATGGCCTCCTCCTCGGCAGACCTTGAATCCCATCAATATTCTGGTGTACTTGAAGTCCGGAGGAAGCGCATCCAAGGAAATTTATTCAACATTCAAGAAATAGCCAATCATGATATGGCCGGAGAAGTAATCAATTTTGCGGGGATCCGGACGAGTGAAAGAAGCTGAAGGGGATGTGGCGTTGGTGTAGGTAATGTGACCAGGCCGAAGGTGATGTGGCGTTGGTGTGAGTAATGTGACCAAGCTGGAGGTGATGTAGCGTTGGCTTGAGTAATGTGACCAAGCTGGAGGTGATGTGGCGTTGGTGTGAGTAATGTGACCAAGCTGGAGGCGATTGGCGTTGGTGTGAGTAATGTGACCAAGCTGGAGGTGATTGGCGTTGGTGTGAGTAATGTGACCAAGCTGGAGGTGATGTGGCGTTGGTGTGAGTAATGTGACCAAGCTGGAGGTGATTGGCAATGGTGTGAGTAATGTGACCAATCTGGAGGTGATTGGCGTTGGTGTAGGTAATGTTAGCAGGCTGGAGAAAATGTGGCGTTGATTGACGAACTCCTCATTTGAAATCATTTCAAAACATAATACCCTGAAATAATTTGTGCAGGTCTGATTTTCCCAAGGAATTGATTATTGAGCGATTAGGTCTGATTTTCCCAGGTATTTGATTTATGAGCGATTAGGTTTGATTTTCTCAGGGAATTGATCATTGAGCGATTAGTACTGATTTTCCCAGGGAATTAATTATTGAGCGATTAAGTCTGATTTTTCCAGAGAATTGAGTATTGAGCGAAAAGGTGGGACTTTCTCAGGGAATTGATTATCGAGCGATTAACCGCTTAGCTTCAATGGTGTTAAATGCACAACCAATGAAACAACCGAACTAATTAGTAGGACACTTCTAGTGAGCCAGTTCTCTCGCAGCATCTTTGACATTCTTCCTTTCTTCAACCATCCAGAGTTCAGCCCTCTGGTGTGAGTGTGTGTGATGGGGAAGGGGGGGAATCGGTCAGAGAAGGAAGGTATCTATCTGTATCGGCTACCCCCCAAATGAAGACCCAGGACCTGGCCGCCTCTAATTGCTCTCATTACCATGGGACGGCCGCTAAGGCCCCCCCTTCTCCAGTTTACAGCGACGGCTAAATTACTCAGGTAGGGGGAAAGGGGGGGGGGAGAATTCCTAACATCTTAGGTATCTTGGGTAGATTGGGCACCGGTGCCTTGGTCATCAATACCTGATGGGAGGTCGGGATGGGGGGGTCGAAATGACGTCCGAGCTTTGGTAGGGGGAGGGGGCCGACTCTCAGAGTAATGTGGCCAATAAGGCTCCACTTCCCCCAGACCCACGACACCCCCACCGCACCCCTTCTCTCCCCCTTCCTATTCCATTGTTCACACGCTTTTATTCACCCATGCTTGTTTTATCTTATTCATGAGGAACTTTTCGGAAAGACTTGCAATTTTTTTCTGGAAACTTAAGCCTGTTGTAAAATAATTGGAGCATTTGTTTTAGCTCTATGTGTGTTTTGCATCTTGAGTGTGTAATGGTTCCTTTTCAGCTTATTGGTTGTATCAATATTATAAGATTCGTGTTTTGCCCGGTCCCATTGTTTGAAATTAGCAAACAAAAATTAAAACTGTCTAAGGACTGAGTTCAGTAGTATATATATTTACTTGAGAAATAAATTGCCTTGGGTGGATCATGCGTTCAAACAAAGAAGAAATGATCACCTAATTTGATCATTTTGTCCGACCTACATTCTTTTCAGACCGTCTACTTTGATTTATGATTTCTCCTCCCTTCCCGGCGATAACACCATTAACGGGATGGTACAAGTCCTTTAAATAGGAAAAGGTGCACGAGGATGTTCTCAAATTTCTAACCCTGGAACTAATCGCGGGTCGAGTGGTTTACAATCATACGTGGTGGCTAACAATCATACCTGGTGGCTAACAATCATACGTGGTGGCTCACAATCATACCTGGTGGCTAACAATCATACTTGGTGGCTAACAATCATACCTGGTGGCTAACAATCATACGTGGTGGCTAACAATCATACGTGGTGGCTAAAAATCATACCTGGTGGCTAACAATCATACCTGGTGGCTAACAATCATACGTGGTGGCTAACAATCATACCTGGTGGCTAATAATCCTACGTGGTGGCTAACAATCATACCTGTTGACTAACAATCATACGTGGTGGCTAACAATCATATCTGGTGGCTAACAATCATACGTGATGGCTAACAATCATACGTGGTGGCTAACAATCATACGTGGTGGCTAACAATCATACCTGGTGGCTAACAATCATACGTGGTGGCTAACAAGCATACGTGGTGGCTAACAATCATACCTGGTGGCTGAAAATCACACGTGTGTGCGCATGTGCTGATTGAGAGTAAGGATTGACTTCCCATCTGTCAGCTCCTGCTAACGTGAAAAGCGGGCTGAGAATATGGTCAACATGTGTGTGTGTGTGTGTTGCCTTCACATCGTTTGCTAACACTAGCACTGCGACGTCTCAAGAGCTCTCTTAAGTTAGGCCTAATTCGCTTATCCCCCTGAATTGCTCTATTGGATTTCCTTTCATTGGAGCATTTATCTAGGAAATTCTGTGAAATTTTAGCGACAAGAATGTATTGCCTATCCATCCCTATCCTATTATTTCTCACGGAGTAATAGAAAATAGTGCAGTGCCTTTCGTAGCTGCAGTAGAAACTTATCATTCTCCTTTACGTTTGAATTTGCATGTTATTGCGTCGGTCCAAGTTCTCCAGATCACCATAGATTAGAATAGATTAGAATAGAGATGCAGAGGTAGACGAGAAGCCCGATTCATGGAATATAGACTGGCCTCAGATAATAGAGCTGTGTCTGTAATCGAGGGCCATCAATACTAGAAGCAGTGGCCCGATGTCGGCCATGGAAGTCCTTTGGAATCTCTCCCGAACTGCCGCCTTAATTCTCAGGCCTAATTCCTATTCCCATTCCCGTTTATAGTGTTGTTATGGATTATGCTATTTGGCCGCCCTGGCGCCCTGGATAATTCCTAGAATGTTTCGGGTCATCGCCTTCAACTCCATTCCCGGAGCCACTGCTCGGAAGGCATTGGTACTAAGAACCATGGCACCAAAGGCAATGGTTCCAGAGGCTATGGCGCCGGAGGCCATGGAATCAGAAGTCATGGAACCAGAGGTCATGGAGCCAGAGACCATGGAATCAGAGGCCATGGAACCAGAGGCCATGGAACCAGAGGCCATGGAACCAGAGGCCAAAGAACCAGAGGCCACGGAACCAAAGGCAATGAAACCCGAGGCAATGGAAATAGAGGCCATGGAACCAGAGGTCATGGCACCAAAGACCGTGGCACCTGAGGTCATGTTACCAGAGGTTATGCCACCAGAGGCCCAGCTAAGTAGGCCATGTCACCCGAGAAAGTTACGCAAAAGGTCATGATACAAATAGCATGGCACCAGAGGCCATAGAGCCAGCCAGATACTGTAGCACTATGCAGGGGCCATGGATCCTGCGGTCATGACATCAGAGGCCCATCACTAGAATCCCAATATCAGAGGCCCAGCACCAGATGCACAGCAAAAGAAGTCATGACTCCAGAGGCCATGCATTACACCAAAGGCAATTGACACCATAGTCAATTACATAGTCAAAACAGCTAGACCCTCATACAATTCTTTCTTGGTTTTATCCGCAAGGTTAACCACCGCGCCCAACATAAAGAATCCCCAACACCTCACCCCCTTCATTCAAACTGAACACTATGTACAGTAGACCAATGCCCCTCGCATTACTCTTTGCACTTCTTTCCACAAACTTTCGACACCACACCTAACTCAATTTATGCAATCGACTGCCTCACGAAAGCATTAAAGGCATCATTATTCCACGCTTCCTAAGGCACTCGAAACATCCAATCCCGGAGAGGGGAGCCCAGCGTTCGCGCTAAAATTATTCCCGCGCACGCGCACTATCGCCACTTCACTTCACCTCACTGTCATAGCCGGACACTGTCATAACCGCTAAAAATCTTTCATCCCACGTGCTTTCTACCTAACGATGATTCAGCCCACACGCATTTTCCACCACTTCAAAATCTGCCACTGTCATATCTGCCCCTGTCATTTCAG
>SDVV010039121.1:0-10662 GCA_016164225.1 Gammarus roeselii | reverse complement strand
ATGAGTGTACAAAAAGAATTTATATTTATTGCACCCATTCTGTGTCGGCTGGAAACCTTTCATTGGAAAAAATATATCATGTTTTAGATGATTGAACCAATATGCGTGGTTGCCGCAATCAATAGCATCTCAAAAGCTTCCCGTAAGCACTGCTCGTCCGTTAATGGAATAATTATTTTCCTAGATCAGTTCATTCCTTCTGATAGATTACGCTGATCACTGCATCTTCCTTGTATGGTTAGCAGTAGGTAGGACATTCCTTGTATGGTTAGCAGTAGGTAGGACATTCCTTGTATGGTTAGCAGTAGGTAGGACATACATCTTCCTTGTATGGTTAGCAGTAGGTAGGACAATTCGTCTCCGCTGAGGCCTTGCATTGAGAGCATTCAATGAATGACGTCACGCGTGTCTGAAGGAAGCGTGTGTGTGAGAGATATGAGTCGAGCGTCCCACAAATACTGCAACATGACAAACATTGGACATAAACAAGTAACTCTGACTCACTCGTAGGCTCCTATCACAAATGATGTGAGCCCACAACTTTCCTCAGCACCTAACCCTTTCCACTTCGCATCATGCGCAGTCATCCAATTGTCTAATTAATATATTTCCAACTCCTCGGAAAATATTTATTTCGGAAAATGTTATGCATATTTATAATGTTTTTATTAATAACGGTCACCTCAGGACCGTTTGATGACACCAGACATTAACCGACATCAATCATGACCCGGTACTTCAGTGTTGATTTGGGTAGTGGCAAACAGCTGTTTATGTCCTTGTTCATGTCATAGCTCACTGGCTCTGTTATTCAATCACAAAACACACTTTAACATTGACAAATGTTCTTGTAAAAATATATAAGGGTACACGTATAAATTATTTTAATGATAGCAGAACCTGATGGTATGGATTCCAAACTGTAACTGCTGTACCGGCCCAAATTGCTAAATCATCATACAAGATTTACAAAAATATTTATTTGTCTCATGGATTTGTTCTGTAATATTTTCAAATGTTTACCTTACATGAGACGGGTACCCAAATAATCTCTCAATTCACGAGCTGCAGAGACCAACACTGTTTGTCCCTGTAAAGATAACCACACAATTATATCCCAAGAGTTCACGACCATTTAATGGTGCAGCAATGAAATCAAAAGAAAACTACAACGGAGAACAAATAACCATGGTATTATCTGCTTCATAATTCATTTGAGACTAGCTGCTAAAGATATTATTGTTATGACTGTAACTGCTCTGCCAAACCAGCTGCCACTTTTCAGCCCCAGTGTTCGTTGCTGTAACTGCTCTGCCACACCAGCTGCCACTGTTCAGCCCCAGTGTTCGTTGCTATAACTGCTCTGCCAAACCAACTGCCACTGCTCAGCCCCAGTGTTCGTTACGAAGCAATTTCACGACGATTTCGACCAAGGAACTGTTAATAAGCAATCCAGACTGTTTATTGTTATGGTGCACCAGAATATAGGAATCTTCTTCCAGTGGTTCAGCGGTAGAAGTGATTTTGATATCATCGCTTTCCCGGGTGTAATCAGTCATCCAGTTTAGTTCCAGAATAGTCCAGACTAGTCCAGACTAGTCCTCATGAGCTGTCTAACAAACTGGCGAAGGCGTTATAAAATAAAACAGTGGAAGCGCAGCCGCCATCACCGTGACACGTCTACACTTTTACGTTCGTTATGAAATGATTGGCGGGCTATCAAAATTTGACTTCTCTCCTCGGTGAGATTTTGACTTCTTTCCTTGGTGAGATTTTGACTTCTTTCCTCAGTGAGATTTGGACTTCTTTCCTCATGATTTTTGGACTTTTCTCCTCGGTGAGATTTTGACTACTTTCCTTGGTGAGATTTTGACTTCTTTCCTCAGTGAGATTTGGACTTCTTTCCTCGGTGATTTTTGGACTTCTTTCCTCGGTGAGATTTGGACTTCTTACCTCGCCCTCGGTGAGATCTTGACTTCTTCGATTTCAAACGCGTGAGTTTGAAATCGAAGAAGTAATAACCTAACAATTGAAATGATGTAGATTGATTGATACAAAGAGTTATGAGTTCATTGCAACAGAAAATACTGTTGACCTGTTCTGTTAATGCCTGTAGTGTTCCTCCATTGCATAGCATAACAATCAAGGGTCTCATTGCATTGCTCATTCTTTTCGCCTAACTGAGACACCACTAATTGTTATGGTGAATATACTCAATCCCACGTAATAAACATGCAGTGAACTTTGTATGAGCGGTTTGCAATTGATGTGATCTTAAACGTTAATTTTTGTATTTCCAATCCAATATCTTTCTCAATGGAATATCATACAATTAATCCCATCACAGTTTGGTGATTATTACCAGTATGGTACAAGAAATTTAAATCAAAAATTGCTTCATTCACATAAATAATCAATTAAAAATATCGCACTCCAGCGTGACGCGTATCCTGAATTCACATAACTTTCCATTTTTATTTCAGCCAAAAAATACACGTTGCGACTATTGTTCATTTTATTTTATTTTTATTTTCCGCCTTTATCTCCAGAGTCAGTATTTGTCTCGTACCTGCAGATTTGCATCTTTGTGTACAGAGCGAATTCTTTCTTTCCCTTTCACAACCAGATTGAACCAGAGATTTCTCGAAAGTTCCTGCAAAATACCTCGAGAACCTTGATTTTTTGTACCCATTTTAGTTCTGGTGAGGATAAAACCCTGCTGCAGAACATTCATTACAATAAAGAATTAAAACTGGACTCTAGTTGGTCCGGGAGGTTTAATTTGAGATAGTAGTTGAGCGGTTCTTTTTCAGTCAGTTAAATGATAAGGTAATGCATTCTTTTCAGAATAGATCACTCCTGTAGAAGATATTAGGCATTCAAGTTGAAATTTACAACACAGTAATGGACTTTGATTATAAGACAATCCACATACGCTTATCTTTACTGGCGTGATCAAATCCATCGTCCAGCACCGACCTGAATCATTGAAGCATGCGAAGAATTGGTTTATAAATTAGGAATGTTTTGACCCGTAGTAGAGACCCCTTAATGCAATTTGTACTCGTTTCAATTATTACTTCACCGAGATCATTTCCTGCTCCATCGTATACTCGTTATGACATAGATCATTTCCTGCTTATCGTGTACTCGTGCTGACATTGTTGGGAAAAATTGTGAGCCGATGAGTTCGTGTCTGTTGGCAAACTTTTGGCCCGTGTTCTTAAAAATTAAACTCTCATCCCACCATGACCAAGTCCACCAATCGCGGATCGTCAGCCAGAACTTTCTGCTCGTCGCTTCTGCTTCGATTTGTTGCAGGCGGGAGTCGTCAGTCATCAGCACGCCAGTTTCGGAGGAGGTTGTGCGCTTGGAGCCTGGGTAGACCATCTTCGACATTCTTTACGCGCTGGGTTGGCGTGGGCACATGAGCCGTGAGACACGAAGCATCCCATCCTTTGGCGAGACTGGAAGTATCTAGAGGACTCGCTCTGTGGTATACCCCGTAGCGGCCTTCTAGCTTCCTACCGTTTGGTGTGTGAACTTGGAAGTATACTCCCGGAGGAAGGGGCCATCTGTCGGGACGGTCGTCCGAGCATGCCGTGTTGGCATGCGCCTACGGTTCTGAACTCATCAGCAGCGTCACTATGTTGGAATATAATGGTGAGGATTAGAGCTGTCTTTATTGCCCTATTCAGATAGCTGTCACCATTCATTCGGGTCACCCCGAATAAGTCGCGTGCACTTTACCTTTATTAAATAAAAACCAATATCCGGAAAAAATATATTGATTTTCATGCAGAGCGAACTTTGAGGCAATCCCAGTTGTGTAATATTTCATATATTTATATCAACTAAACCCAATTAATATTTGGCATATATTGAAACCCAATGAATATTTTCATATATAAACCCAATTAATATTTTCATATTTAAACCCAGTGTATACTGTCTTATTTAAACCCAATGAATAACTTCATATTTAAATCCAGGAATACTTTCTATATTTAAACCCATTGTATTTCTATACCTAAGCCTTTCAGTCTCCATACATCTATGCATAGGCATTTATCTTAATTCCGTTTCAGAATCCAACTGCCTTGCAGTTGGATTGCAGGTTATTTCTCTCTTATTGAGGTTGTAAATGAATACCATTCATGACTCATCTCAGATTTCGGATATTGGCTGTAGCACGGAACCGGCCTGGACGAGGGCGCATCCACCACCTTCCCAGGGGCTGTGCAGTCCGAGCAACGGTGGCACTTCCTGACCATACATATTCTGGCTTCACGTTGAAGTCATTCCCGTTGAATTAACCTTATATTGTTAAGAAGCAAAGTTGAATGTTACAATTTTTTTAGTTTAATAAATTTAGTATTGAATTCGAGTGTCACTGGTTCCTTATATCTTCGGATATAAATTTATTTGTTACAGACATAGATCATTTCCTGCTCAATCGTGTACTCGTGCTGGCATAGATCATTTCCTGCCCCATCGTGTACTCGTGCTGACATAAATCATTTCCTGCCCCATCGTGTACCCGTGATGACAAAAATCATTTCCTGCCCATCGTGTACTCGTGATGACATAGATAATTTCCTGCCCATCGTGTACTCGTGATGACATAGATCATTTCCTACCCATCGTGTACTCGTGCTGACATAGATCATTTCCTGCCCCATCGTGTACTCGTGCTGACATAGATCATTTCCTGCCCCATCGTGTACTCGTGCTGACACAGAAAATAGTTTAGCGCTAAACAAGGCCCAGAGAGAACTAGAATTAATAGATTATACCACGCTGAGTTTGCATGCTAGAACAATCCTGGTTAGGATGAAATCATTTATGGAGATACTTAGAACTTCGAGCTGCAACACGAGGAACATTATTAGATCGCTTGCGCTGCGATTTTATTTGATGAACGTGCGTTTTTTTGTGGAAGGCGTTCAAGAAAATACACTGCAATCGTATATTTATGAATATATTGGAATTTTAAGACAATTCGAAATATCAAAACACTTTTTTGGACTAATTTTCAATTTGATATTGTGTGATTTATTTGTTTCCGCTTTTCAGTTTGAACAAAAAAAGTCTGTCCTATCAAATCTCGCTACAACAACACCTCGAGGGTTACAAAATATGTTTGTTAGTTTCGTATAAGCTTTTTGATGTTAACTTTTGAGTCGGTACTAAATCAACAGACTATCATCAGGTCAAAACTTTTGGCATGTTCAACGTTCGATGCAACATGACAAAATTCTTTTAATTCGTGAGTGGAATTCACTCGTTAATCAGAAGCAATTCTGCTCAAGACTTTGAATAGACAACGAAGGAGCGAGTTGATGTAGTCAAAGAACACAAAGATGTTGATAGTTATGTGGCAACATGTCATTGATTAACGATATCACAATTAAAGACACAGTGTGTGACACATAAATGTTTTACGACTAATTCTATTAAACTGCGAGTTCAAGAACTGTGGAACGTTTCACATTGCACTCTCTCACTAGGTCATGTGGTTCGATTCGAAGATATTATCATTCTTGTTCCTGCCAAATTATTTTGTTAACTATTGTTTATTCGCTTTTGGTTGTCTGCATGGCTATTTCGTAATTTTCCACACTAGCCGTGTAACAGTTCGGCCTTAAATTGTCTACTTTACATCTTTAGCCTTAGTTGATGGTGCTTGTTTCTTACTAATGTCATCTGCGACAAGTGATAGAAGAGATATTTCTAATGATTTAGTTAGCAGTTGTTGGATGGATATAACGACGTGCGAACTAAGCTATAATACAAGTGATTCAGGCTGAGATATGAAGAGGACAAAGCATCAGTACGTTGATTACCAAAACAAGGTTTCTTAAAACTGAAAACGTTAGGTCATAGTATACGTTACGAGCGCATGCTTATATACCATTAAAACGACTACAAGTTAACATTTGTTCAATTTCTATCTAGGTAAATTTTGACGTTCATTATAAATTTTTGTATTACATCCGGTTATAAGATGCTGCCTGGAAGAGAGCACCATGTTTCCTTTTATTTATAGTGGCAAGAGCAAATCTCAAGCATAAACTTAATTGACTCAATATTCATTTGTACATTCGGCGATGCAAGGTTTCTCCTTCATTAGCAGAGAACATGCCCATGCTTGTCCATGCGAAAGGCACTCAGGAATGTGTCGAACCAAGAATGTTTGAACCTGTCATTTAAACGGCCACAAAATAGGTTACCGGAAACATGCATCATATTCATCATATTCTGCTCATTAACATTTAGATCAGCATCATATTTAGAGTTTTAGGCTCGGTACGGCGTGACCCTGACCACCCTCACGCCATGGGGCTACGGTGGGTCTTAGGCTCGGCTCCCTCACACAATGAGGCTCCAGTGGATTTTAGGCTCGCCACGGCATGACCCTAACCTCCCTCACACAATGAGGCTACCTTGGATTCTAGACTCGGCACGGCCTAACCCTGACCTCCCCCACAAAATGAGGCTAAGGTGGGTTTTAGGCTCGGCACGGCGTAACCCTAACCTCCCCCACACAATGTGGCTAAGGTGGGTTTTAGGCTCGGTGCGGCATGATCCTAACCTCCCTCACACAATGAGGCTACGGTAGGTTCTAGGCTCAGCACGGCATGACCCTGACCTCCCTCCCACAATGAGGCTAAGGTGGGTTTTAGGCTCAGCACGGCGTGACCCTGACCTCCCCCATACAATGAGGCTAAGATGGATTTTAGGCTCGACACGGCGTGACCCTGACCTCCATCACGCAATAAGGCTAAGGTGGGTTTTAGGCTCGGCACGACGTGACCCTGACCTCCCTCACGCAATGAATCTACTTAGGGATTTAGGCTCGGCACGACGTGACCCTGACCACCCTCACGCCATGGGGCTACGGTGGGTTTTAGGCTCGGCACGACGTGACCATGACCTCCCTCACACAATGAGGCTAAGGTGGGTCTTAAGCTCGGCACGGCATGACCCTGACCTCCCTCACACAACGAGGCTACGGTAGGTTCTAGACCCGGCACGACATGACCCTGACCTCCCTCACGCAATGATGATAAGGTGGATTTTAGTCTCGGCACGGCGTAACCCTGACCTCCCTCACGCAATAAGGTTAAGGTGGATTTCAGTCTCGGCACGGCGTGACCCTAACCTCCCTCACGCAATGAGGCTAAAGTGGGTTTTAGGCTCGGCACGACGTGATCCTGCCCTTCCTTCTAACTATCCATCTGTGACACAACTGTTTAATAATAACTCGGAGTATAACAATCTTCTGCACAGAAATATTGAAACTGCGATAATATGAGTAGCCAACTCTATATGAAAACACGTACTCCTACTTCCTTGGGGGTCATTGAATCTTCCATTTTGATGAAAGGATCCCCATGCGGGACGAGTATTGCAGTAAGCTGGACCTCAGAGGATACACTCTAGAAGCAACCCCATTCCCTGAGCGCTGAAGAAACAGTGAGAGGACATTGCATAACAAACTCATTTACAAAAGGGTGCAGAGGGGCAGATTTGTTTCATTCTTCGACTTTCCCATATACTCTGTAACTGTTCTCATTCTTACCCTCCTATGCTATGACCCCAATCCTTCAACTCTCCTCTCCACCCAATCCCTAAGTAGCTCCGGCATCTCATTAGCTGATGAAAAGCTGAGGACTGGGAATTTTCCTTTGTTCCGACTTTCAGCTTTGAATTTTTGTTCGACTGCATCGTTCATCGAATTTGAATGCAGCAATGCAGAGCTGTTCTATTGTTCTAGGCTGAACGTTAATTCCAAATGAGGTTTATGTTCTGAATTATCATTCAATTGACTGTGAACATTTCTAAGCCTATGTAACAGTGCCTTACTATTCAATTGACTGTGAACATTTCTAAGCCTATGTAACAGTGCCTTACTATTCAATTGACTGTGAACATTTCTAAACCTGTATAACAGTGCCTTACTATTCAATTGACTGTGAACATTTCTAAACCTGTATAGCAGTGCCTCACTATTCAATTGACTGTGAACATTTCTAAACCTGTATAACAGTGCCTTACTATTCAATTGACTGTGAACATTTCTAAACCTGTTTAACAGTGCCTCACTATTCAATTGACTGTGAACATTTCTAAACCTGTATAACAGTGCCTCACTATTCAATTGACTGTGAACATTTCTAAACCTGTATAACAGTGCCTTACTATTCAATTGACTGTGAACATTTCTAAACCTGTATAACAGTGCCTTACTATTCAATTGACTGTGAACATTTCTAAATCTGTATAACAGTGCCTTACTATTCCATTGACTGTTTCTCACACAATTACTGTTTACTCAATAATTTCTCTGCCGAAGAAGAAATATATTTTATCTCTTTGACAACCACAGTCGATTAGATTTGTGTAGTCCACACTGATGTTTCTTCATCTCAATGCCTCTCCATCCTCCCGTAATAGTCTTCATACGCTTACATGGGATCCATCCACTCATACCTGCGCTTCCATCACACGTTCCATAAAGTCTCTTATCACTCATCGTAACAGGTAAAACAGCTCATTACGACAAGGTTGTACAGAGTATAGATTTATGACATTTCGAGGTACAAAATTGAAGGCCCTATCTATGTTATCTAGAGCTTCTTAGGCAACCTAATCCTTACGTAATAACCAAACGATGTTGCCTACTGGAAACAAGACAGGGACAGTTCATAACTATATTTGATAAAAGATTACTATTAACATTGCAAAAAATTAAACTTCAAATATGCCGCAAAGTTGTTCAGCCCTTCACCGATCGCAACTGCTGTACTATCTATAATCATTTCAAATTAAACCTTCCGGTACAACATGCTCACCCAAAATAAACAAAAAACAACTACATCTTCAGTTGCTACCTTCATTTTGTCTTATTTGCCTTCATTCAGCAGGACAATGCAAGCAGTGCACCACTCAATCGGCACCCCGCCCGACAACAAAACACATCCTGATAACTCACCGACTTCTCGATAACCATCGTTCCACTCCTTTCAAGGAACTCGACCGTAACGATGTCCAAACAAGGGTTTTCCTCTACCTTCATCCCCTCCACCGCCTCTTGCACCGCCTCTCTCCATCAACAACCTGCCATTGCATCTCTCTCTACCTCCTTCTTCACAGACTCCTCCTCCCTCCCAGACTCACCCATCCTCACCTTCTTCACCTTATGCCAGAACAACGTCTTGTTCTCCTAAAAAAAATGCACAACCACCTGACCAAATTAGCACCTGCAGCCCACTTTGATCGCCTCAGATTTTTTTTTTGCAGAATATGGAATTGGACTCTGAAGGCTATTTAAATCATTCGTTAACAATATCATTTTGAAGAACTGAATGTATACGCGTAAATGTGTGTATGTAATCCTGAACACTAACCTCGTCAAATGAAGTATTAATTTTATGGGGAGAACAGCACATATTAAAAAGTTCCTATTCTGTTTACGTCTGGGAAATAAATTGTAAAATTTCTCAGATTTGTCTATTATGGTGCACAGTTGCATGCCTTTTTGCTTGATTAAATTACATGGAATATATTGGGTACGAGCAAGGAGTGTGTGGAAGATCCTTCATATACCAACCAGGGCCATCCACTGTTCTTCTTAAGCAAAATTGTTATTTCTCATAAATCAAGTTTTTCCCGCACGTATTAGGGAGAAAAATGTAGATAATAATAAATATGAATAAATAAATAAAAGACGTTTATTCACGAGAAGCCTTATGGTGTTTTACAAAGAGTTTCTTAATTCTATAATACACATCATGTTCAGGGTACAATTATATCTAGTAACGCAACCGGTTACAGATAAAACTTGCCAGTTTCCTGAGGCAAATGAGAACGGCACAATTTTACCGTGTGATGTATTTTATACTCGTTGCATTCTGGGCACAACTTTATCGAGCATGTTGTAACATATAGGACGCATTTTGTTACACATTTTATTACATATTTTGTTTCACATAAAACTTGCTAGTACGTTCATGTTCAAGATGAAGTCTAAGAACATCTCTGAGGCTAGTATTTTTGGTTACGTTGTCTAACACTCTCGTACATATGGTCCGGGTGCATCTACGTTATGCTTCCTTTATTGGTGTTTCTCTTCATCTTGTAGTACATCACACGAAATGCATTACATGTGACCGTTACAAAATGGAATACACGGGGATGACTCACACATTAGACATCACGCAAAACAATTGCGTACAGTTGAACGCACATCAGCAAGGTTCGCAATAGTTCCAGCTCGAGTTAAACACTGCAATCTAATAATGAAAAAATAAAGACAGTAGCGGCAGTGCCGCACCATTCACAGCTAAACGATCAATCGCACTACTCCACCTGCATCTATCAGTCGCATTTCTCCACCTGCATCTATCAGTCGCACTACTCCACCTGCATCTATCAGTCGCACTACTCCACCTGCATCTATCAGTCGCACTTCTCCACCTGCATCTATCAGTCGCACTTCTCCACATGCATCTATCAGTCGCACTTCTCCACCTGCATCTATCAGTCGCACTTCTCCACATGCATCTATCAGTCGCACTACTCCACCTGCATCTATCAGTCGCACTTCTCCACCTGCATCTATCAGTCGCACTTCTCCACCTGCATCTATCAGTCGCA
>SDVV010039120.1:0-10662 GCA_016164225.1 Gammarus roeselii | reverse complement strand
CTGAATCATCTCCGATCCCGAACTCTCTGTCCTCCCTGCGCACTAATTGAAAATTTTTACTTCGACTTCGTGCACTAAGCTGTGCAGAATCACCGGACCGTCGTGCCACGTGAAGAAGCTCTCAGTGACTACACGTTGGAGCTCCGGCGGAGAATGGAGGAAGCCGCTACCACTCCGCTACACAAGACCGCAATCAACCTGCTCTTCATATTTTTTTGTGTTAAACTCGCTAGATATCCGTTATTTAGTACGATTTGTATGTACTAGGCCTACTCTGTACCCGCGCTAGAGTTACCCCTTTAAAATTGTTAATTTTAATTTACATGTCAGGCTTTCTTTATAGCCGCACCAAATTTGCTTAGGGCCCATGTGAAATTTACTTTGTTATTTGAATTTTTGTTACTCTGTTACTTTAACTTCAACTGCGTTCAAACCCGCTGTGACTGCGTTTAAACTGCCCCGAATTTAAATTCAACCTACTCTCAATCTACGCGTCACCTACTTCACAACTCTACGACCGCCCTACGGGGGAGTCTGCATTAACTTCGCGTTGGGACTCCGGTGGAACATTGAAGCAAATAATAAATAAATAAATTCTGAGGTTGACCTGGACTGCGCAGCTATAAAACATTGTGACGCGGTGCGGTTGGAGTCTATCTAATCAGTGAAGCCATAGACCTTGTACCTATTTCGACGATGCTGTCTGTGCGCACTGTCGCGCGTGCATGTTATTCTTGGAGTTCTTAGTGGTTGTAGGCGGGGATTCGTTTTGTACTAAAAAACAAATAGACTGCGTGGCTGTAAACATTGTGTTGCGTTGCTGCCGGAGCTGGCTTTGTCCGCGTAGTCGTGAACCTTGTGCCAATTTCGACAATACTATCTGTTCGCACTGACGTGCGGACATAATAAACATGAGGTTCTGAAGAGTTGGAGGCAAGGATTCGTTTCGTTTCATCTGAGTCTTTATCTTACCTAAATAAATTAATGTATTTATACAGCTAAACTGTAAATATTGTGTTGCGTTGCTGTCGGAGGTGAATTGGCTCGTGTAGCCACTGACCTTGTACTAATCTCGACGTTGCTACCTGTACGCACTAGGGTGCGTACATATCATTCTTTAAGTTGTAAAGGATTGGAAGCGGAGGTCCGTTTCGAGTAAGCGTTTTTTCATTTGTGCACCAGCGTGCGTCTGACATTGCTAAAATGTTTACTTTTTTTTCTAACGTTAAAAGCGTTGTTTTGTTTTTTCCTCGCACACTTAGGCGTGCGAGCCTACTGGAATCAATGATCATCGAGCCCTACGGGGGAGCCTATTATGACTCACGTCAAGGCTGTGGTGGAAATGAGGCTCAAATCAAATCCCGCTGCATGAGGGCGAAAAGATAGAAGTAAACGCTGTAACTCAAGAGGTATCAGCTTGTGTGTGGTCGGTAAGCTGTATTTCGGAGTGCTGAGCAAAAGGATTGGAGAATGTACGGATTGCGCAACTGGAGAGGAACAATGTGGCTTTAGGAGTGGTAGAGGGTGTGCCGATCAGTTTTTGCAGTGAGACAGGTCTGTGAGAAGTACCTTGCAATGGGAAACGATGTGTTCTGGACCTCCATGGATCTGGAATAGGCATACTACAGGATTGACAGTGAAGCGCTGTGGAGAGTGTTGCGTTTTTATGGAGTGAACGTGGAGCTGTTGAAAGCGGTGCAAAGTTTCTGTGTTGGCAGCCGAGCATGTGTCAGAGTGGGAAGTGAGGTGAGTGATTGATTCACAGTAGAGACATAAGACAGCTATACGTGGATGGCCTACAAATAAGCCGGAAATTGAATTTGTTGTCCCGTACCGATTACTAACTGTTCAGGCTGGTCCCTAGTTTGTGCTGGGACCTTAAACCGCACGTTCGCTTGCATTGTTTGTATACAAATACAGACACTAGGCCGCATCCCCCAGAAAGAGGGTTTGGCCGACGGCAAAACGCACCTCACACGCTCACACTCACACAACTTAGCCATTTTGTGCTAAAGGATCCGGCCGATACCCCCGCAACATACACTCTGGGTCACGAGTGCAGTCCGAGGATCAGTCGTCAGCAGCAGGGCCAGACAGTTTTCGCTGGTTTACCCCCACCGCGTCATAATGGCCGGGCCCCTCCACACACGACCATCCCGACAACGGGATGCCAAGGGCGGGAAAGCACATCAGATCAGCGTCAAAATCAACCTTTCTCCACTCATGCCTGTTCATTGCACGCTCTCTCGCCACTTCCACATTCATGTTTCTCCTTCATAACGCCTGCTTCACACCGAACTTCAGTTTACCTCTAGGCCTGCGACCACTCGCCCCCGCATTCATCACCCTTTTCACCAATCTTCCTTCACCAATCCTCTCCATGGGCTCGAACCATCTCAGAACACGCGAATCCACTCTGTCCTCCAACTTCTTCACCATCCCTGTTCTGATTCGAACCCCGTCGTTGGTGATCCGGTCTCTCAACGTGACTCCAGCCATGCACGTCAAACATTTCATCTCGAAAACATTTCACCTTCTTCTCTCCTCTGCTCTCACCCCCCAAGTCTCAGCTTCGTAGAGCACAGTTGGGACAGCAACACCCTCATAAAGTCCTCTTTTTGCTTCCATCCCCAACGTCCTACATCTCATTAAACAACTCTTTAGTGCACCCAGCACATTACATCCCTCCTTCACTCGCGCCTTCACTTCAGTTCCCACTAGTTTAGTTATCTCCACATGGAAACCCAGATACTTGAAACACTGAACTTCCTCCAAGAGCACTCCATTTAGTGTGACACTAATTTTGCTCGCATCGACAGTCCTCGAGCATCTCGTTACTTTACTCTTACCCACGTTCCTTCGAAGCTTCCTTCTCTCACACATTCTACCAAACTCAAACACTAGCCTACATAGCTTCTCCTCGGAACCCGAGGAGAGGCTATGTAGGCTTCTTTTGTCCACTTTCTGTCCACAGCATCTTTTGTCCACTTTGTTGCCAAGAGTCGTTCCTTCGTGATGTTATGCGTGAGTTGATAACTGGATTCCTCTACATTGCCGAGACTGGTTCCCAGTTATCAACTCACGCATAACATCACGAAGGAACGACTCTTGGCAACAAAGTGGACAAAAGATGCTTGCAGTTAAACCATCCGTGGGAGAATGGAACACCAGGTTTTCTAAAAGGGGAGACCAAGTGTTCATTAATCGTCTAGGCACAGGACACACGTGGATAACTCACAACCACCTAATTGACGTAGACATGGGACCGAACGCACCACCATGCCCCTGTTGCCACCAAGAGGTTATCAGCGTGAAACACTTACTAGTAGATTGTGATGCACTCGCAGCAGCCCAACGAGCCTTCTTGAGCCCCCCGTGCAACCTGCAACGCCTGCTCACAGAAACCGAACACCGGAAAAAACTGATCGATTTCGGAAAACACACAGGCCTCTACAGGGCAGTGTTGAGGTCGCTGTCCTCCCTGCGTACTAATTGAGAATTTTTACTTTAACTTCGTGCACGAAGCTGTGCAGAATCCCCGGACCGTCGTGCCACGAGAAGAAGCCCTCGGTGACTACACGTTGGAGCTCCGGTGGAGAACGGAGGGAGCTGCTACCACTCCTCTACGCAAAACCTACTGCTCTGCAATGAACCTGCTCTGCATATATGTTATAGGTTAAATTTACTTCGTATCCGTTGTTTAGTATGCTTTGTATGTCCGAGGCCTACGCTGTACACGAGTTAGATTTACTCTGTTAATAAGTTGAATTTAATTTGTATATGTCTAATTTTCTTTGTAGTTTCATCAAACTTACTTTGAGGCCCACTCTGTACACGCGTTAGCGTTACTCTGTACGGACGTTAAATTTAATTTATATATGTCAAATTTTCTTTGTAGCTGCATCAAATTTACTTGGTACCCATGTCAGAATTACTTTATATTACTTTGTTAGACCTACTCTGTAACTGTTTTTAAACTCACTGTGTCTACGTTGAAACTACTCCGAATCTAAGTTGAACCTACTCTTGATCTACGCTGCACCAACTTCGCCACTCTTCGACCGCCCTACGGGGGAGTCTGCATTACCTTCGCGTTGGAACTCCGGTGGAACATGGAAACAACAACTACTACTTCGCGTTGGGACTCCAATGGAAAACTGAAGCAACTACTACTACTTCTACTCTAGAGTGGACCTGTGCTACGTAGCTATAAAGCTTGTCACGCGTTGCGGTTGGAGTTGATTTTATTCGGTGAAGCCATAGACTTTGTACCAATTTCGACGATACTATCTGTGCGCACTGGCGCGCGTGCATATTACTCTTAGAGTTCTGAGTGGTTGGAGGCGGGGATTAGTTTTGTCCGAGTCTTTATCTTACCCGAATAACTAAATTGTACCTCTACTTAACTAGACCGCGTAGCTGTAAACATTGTGTTGCGTTGCTGTCGGAGCTGACTTTGTCCGTGTAGCCGTGAACCTTGTACAAGTCCCAACAATGATACCTGTGCGCACTGGCGTGCGTACATATTTATCTTGAAGATTTAAATGATTGGGGACGAGGATTCGTTCCGTCTGAGTCTTAACTGAATAAATTAAGTGTATTGTGGTCGACCTGGAATGCGTGGCGGTTTAGGTCGTGTTGCGTTGCTGTCGGAGCTGACTGTGTCCGTGTAGCCGTAAACCTTGTACTAGTCTCGACGATGCTACCTGTACACACTAGCGTGCTTACTTATTACTCATGAAGTTCTAAATGATTGAAAGCGGAGGTCAGTTTCGTCTAAGCGCTTTTCTTATGCGCACCAGCGTGCATCTAACATTGCTAAAATTTTCAAAGTAAAGTAGGCTCGCAGTAGGCGTGCGAGCCTACTGGAATCTATGATCATCGAGCACTATGGGGTAGCCTATTATGACTCGCGTTAAGGCTCTGGTGGAACTGAGGATCAAATCAAATCAACTGCCGAATGCCGAGAGAGTGTGGGAAAAAAATCAGACGTATCAAGGACCCCAAGGCTACCTATCCGCATCCTATGACAGAGGCAACATCTAATTATACCACTCGGAAATTGTGGAAAACTAGCACAGTGTTTTAGCCAGATATAGCAATCAACAAATTACATTTCTGCCTTTCAACTGGAATAAAAACTTGAGAGAAAGTGAACGCGTTGACTTTACTGTCACAAACGAAAAATTCTACAACAAACTTTTCTCTCTCCATGAACTACTGTATGCTATAGACCGTACTCGCAAAACTTCACCCGCGCTTGATCGCGTGTACATCAATATGAAACATCTCGCTGAATGTGCTCTTCACTATCTATTAAAAGTGTTAAACATAAAGTATTCAAACTCATGTATTTCTTACCAATAGCGGGAATCTGTAATCATCCCGATGCACAAACCAGGAAAATGTCGCAGTGATCCGCGAAACTCACGATGGAAACAATAATAAATTCACGCCTTGTTGACTCCTTTGAAATGCATGCAGGTCTCAACAACATCCAGTGCTGCGACCGTAAGCGCCACTCCACAACAGACCACCTCGTACGACTAGAATCAGACATTCGACATGCTTTTGTCCAAGGGGAATATGTGGTTTCCATATTTTTCGACGTTGAAAGCATATGACACAACCTGGAAATACCGTATCATGAAGGATCTCCACCGCAATAGCCTGAGAAGCCGTCTACCACGTTTTATCCACCACTTTCTGCAAAATCGTACCTTCAGAGTCAAGGTCGGCGACACTGTCACCATCGTCAAGAAAAGGGCGTCCCTCAGGGAAGCATCCATAGCGTCACTCTTTTTATCTTCGAAATCGATCAGCTGGCCAACATTCTCCCCCGTGATGGAAGATATCTTACGTCGCTATACGTGGACGACCTACCAATAAGCTTCATACACCCTAGCGTTCCAACAATTCAACATGAACTCCAGAAGTGACTTAACCAAGTCGGGAACTGAGCTTGTGAAGGTCTTTTAGACCCTTTGTATTTAGCTTGTAGAGGTCCTTAATTGACCCTACATTATCCTAATAACACTGAATACATTATACGTGCATCATAAGCACCTATTACTGTTAAGCAATCGCATCTTTTGATCTTATTGTTGCATCTCTCTGTAGGTAGCTACAACATTACCGTTCAGCTAGTACAAAGTGCTTCCAACCATAATGGCAGTGCAACAAATATCTATTTTGGCTAAATAAATATGTATGCCCACGCACAAAAAGCCATGGAACATGCATCAGAAGGAAATCTGGCAACAACGCCATCCGGGAAACAAGCTGAGCGGGGTTTTTCTCGACTCTCCGTAGACAGAGACAAGAACATAGTTCTCGTGGCAGTAGTTATTATATCCTTGCATACAAATACGGGCAAGGAGGTTTTATATGGTAAACGACTTAAGGAAGTGAAACTGTGGCCACAGAGGCAAAGAAAGACACCAGCCGAAACTAATATTTCTGTTGCAGGCCAAACCTATAGATAGTCTGTAGCTAGGTTAGATAGCCTGGGCCAGTGCAACTTAGGCTTCCCTTGGATATTGCTTCACAGAAGACAGGTGAGAATAACAGTGTTTAATATGTCCTATCCTTAGTGTAGAGCAGACTAATAAATACAGTTGCAGATTTCTGCAGCAAGACACTATTGTAAATACCTGGATGCGAAATTTCAACTGTATTCAAAGGCATAGCAGCTAGCTATGGGGAATTCCTCTGCCAAATGCCATAACAAGATTGTCAATTATGCTAACATGATAGCAATCTTTAGATCTGAGTAGCACCCTACCTTGATTCATGCCTATTTATAGATATATATAGCTATATAGTGACTATATAGTGTAAATAACATTTTTTATCATACATTATGACGCTTAGGACTTCCATTTTTTATTCCTGGTAGCTACACCCTTAGTGGTATGATATTTCTTCTTGTGATATCTAATTGGTTTTATTACATGCACCCAATTTGTCTGCCTGTATGAGGCAGGCAGAATGGTATGGGATTATCTCCCATGTGGCACCTTTTTTTTAGCCAAGAATATTTTATGTGCAACCTTTCAGCCTGCTGCAACAAGGACACAAGGGGATACTATTGTGGGTTTGCGATAATTTAGATCGTGCGTGAATAATGAATGATTAAAAGATTAAAAATAATAATAATAATTGATGAACGGTTGAAATTGATTTCCTGCCGTCCTCACAATCTTTAGCCACGGATTCAGCGCTTGACTGACCGTTAAGCTTTCAAGGTTATGGAACGGCAGTTATAAATTGATCGGCCACAGAATTGAAGCAAGCGAAACTTCGCGCGAACCACGCGGTATTGAAATTATGTAAGTACATTGAATCGCAATGAGTAGTTTCCTTATCTGACTCCATTTTAATCAATGACGGGTGTTTGTCATTTTTAATTCTGTAGAGAGATGCGACGAGGTGCAGGGGAGTGATAGCATGATAAATTTTTACATATATTACAAGAAAACGTAAGGTTATGCAAAATTAAGATTGACGACGTTGCTAGCATAGACGGCGACGTAGTCAATGATACAAGGATGAATAACATTGATTGCGAGGATCGCTAGGAATCGATCACAGGGCGAATTTACCCCAACAATGAGTTACATTTGGTGACATAGTGTTACGGTTGACAATTTAACAAACACATGAATGAAATTAATGGTAAATCTACAGTCAGCCGTGGCTTGATCTAGTCGCGATTCGTACAGTTGAACTATTTATAGACCCATCCTAGATCACACGGCACGGAATCCCGCGGTTACATGAAATACCAGGAACACCCGATACCGGGACTTACGGAATGGCGAGGGCTTGCTTTGCTACACTGAAGAGCTAAAATCACGCGACGACTCTTGGCCCACTCAATCGGATGAACTCGACGTACAGCTCTTAATAGTGACGATGACCAGAGCTGTGTGGTAGTTGTAGACTATGACAGCCAAGCAAGCGATGGCTGGTGGTTGGAGCGATGAGCACAGTGAACTGTCTTGAGGTTAGTGCGAAACTAAGGGCACACGTGATTGATGAGACGCTGCGTTGCCGTGAGCGAAGTGGCGCGTTGCTCGAAGCACACTTGGCGTGCGGAAAGAGATGTACAGCGGTGACGATAGGTTGGCGAGACTGTGCTGTTGTAATGTGACAAAAGACTGATTTTTGTTTGTAGATGTGATGAGCGCTAGGTCGCGAGCTGCTCCGTGGTGAGCAGTCGTAGATGATGAAGGAACTCCAGAAACGACTCAAGAGTGGTCATAGATGCAGAGTTGAAGTACCAACGACCAACTAGACTAATCCACGATTAAATGTAGAGTGTCCGTCTTTTTAATTTCTTGTTGCCATCTATGTCATCTTGTGATGTGCATCAACCCATTTTTCATTCATTGCCATCATCGTGAATCACGTCATCGCATTGTATTATGTGCAGTCAGAATCAAATCTGTGTCATTATATAGTATATATGAACATATATTTGAATTTCTCATTCCTCTTCGCTTGCATGCTCTCAATCTCTCTCACGACAGAATACCGAAAGTGTTAAGAACCCCATGCATATAAACTCATTCTGAATCAACCCAGCAGTTAATATAATGGAGTCAGTTTAGCCAATCTTTGGCACATTGCTATTTTGCGCGACGTAACGATTTTTCTTTGAATCACAACTGTGATCCAATACCACCCTGTCTCTCATGTCCTTGAAAGAGCACGATCAGCAATGCACTGAGTTCGCAGCTAAGGGGTTTGAGAGCAGGAGACCAATTTAAGCCATTCGTCAATTTATTTATTTTAAATCATCACATTTAATTCATTACCGCCCTTATATCAATTGCGTCATCTGAGCAATTCCGAGGCCCTCGTTTTATAATTCATAGTAATTATTCTTTTCAATGCGCTATTCAGCATTCCTGCAATCATAACTAATCATTCAATCTTTTAATCATTCATTATTCAATCTAGCAAGCATCGTAAACCCTCAAATAGCTACTCTAGGTTGTGTTTCAACCATCTTTTGGGTTTAGCCCCTATGCACTCTAAATTCATTTTACTCATATTCTGCAGTTGAATGTTCCAACGACGTTAGGCTACAATAGTGCGGTTTCTTTGGAATTAGACACTAAAACAATATACGTTGAAGTTGGTTATTAACCATTTTTAGGGACAACTGTCCTCTTCAGGCTTCACAACGGATTCCGAATCTCTTCCTCTAAAACTCAAAGCATGTATTTTACTCTCGTTCCCGCCTTACACCTGAAACCAGTCCTAATGATACACAACACACCTTAAGTATACGAAGAATCCATTAAGTTCCTTTGTCTTGTGTGGTATCCTAAATTCACGTGGCAGCCCCCTCATCATAGCCCTGGAGACCCGCTGCAAAAGGTCAGCGGAACTTATCCTCACAGAAATATTAGGAAATTCTGCGCCGAGATTTACTCTGGCATGATGTTGTTCAGAACAAATATACGCTTACGAATTGACTATGGAGCTGCCGTGTATAGTTCAGCAGCAAAACCACTCTCGAACCCCTCTCGTTCATCGTAAACAACGCTATGCGCATCACAACCGGCGCGATCCATTCCATTCCCATCGAAGCCCTGAACGTGCTAGCTAACGAGCGTACACTTTCGCTCCGGCGACACAAGTTCTTGCTATAATACTATTCAAAGACTAGGATCCTTATCAACAATACAACACTCAACGACATCACCAACATTTCCGATAACGCATTTTTTGGGCTAAGAAGAATAGATGCTAACGATTTTCCCTACGTGAGGACAACTTATTGATCTCACTGAACATCAATCGCAAGGCTATTAAGCTTGTGGCGTCGCCTTCCTCACCACAAGCGCCCTACTATAACTACCCTACTATACTGTACTATGTTTTATCTACTACAAATGTCTAACTATCGCCTCACTACTGTAATAACTACATTTTATTCAATTCTTGCAGTCACGTGTAACTCAAACATTTCATGAGCCATTCTCATTATACATCATGTCTAAGTAGGCTCATTATGTCCGTGTGTGCTCATTGAGCAACCTCATGCTATGCATTCCGTGTTCTCACACACGCTACTCTTGTGTAACGATGCATAGCACATGTGCTGGCGGCAGTCATAAAGTTAGGCCCAGCGTTTGTTCCACAATATCCGTTCGGTATCCTCCGAATGAGATCTCGTCTTTGTCGCACTATAATTGCCAATTAGCCGAAAACTATAAACTTATAGAACGTTCATCTCTGACGTCACGTTCGCCCAGACCTCTCGATGCCGGCTCGTTGTTAACTATCCAGAACCAATCGCCCAAATGCGCAAACAACACCAACCGTCACATTCCTTTCAGTCCTCTCTGGTCATGTCGAGCCAGGCTATTTGTGCCACGTATTCAGTATCGTTCTTTCAACCAAGCCTTACTAACCTTATCAAAATAACATCATACTTTTACTCATTATTAAAAACTATCAATTCCCTTAACTAAAATTCAAAACAATATCTGTGTAATTATTTTCTAAATCAAATAATTACTCCTTAAAGGATTTCATTCCGAATAATCACGTGTTATATACTGTGTACAGTTGCCACAACTTTCACTTACAATAGGCTATACTTCTTTCACTCTAACTCTCTCGCTCAGCTGTACTGCACTCAAC
>SDVV010039119.1:0-10662 GCA_016164225.1 Gammarus roeselii | reverse complement strand
TTTTATATGTATATATAAATATACATTTAAATATATAACCACAAAAAAGCCACAGGACGAATCACACCAAATACTTGACAACACGACCGGGAACGTAGGATCCTAGCACTCAAACAACCTATTCCCCCTAAACTCAGCCAACCCTGCCTTGAAAGCAGAAATGGTAGCAGACTCGACAACAGCAGCAGGCAGCTCATGCCATATCCTAATGCATCGAACATAAAAACCCTCTTTGCCACATCCACGGAGCAACGGGGCATCAAGAGCTTGTGCATTTGTCCCGTGTCCTACAATCCAGCGACCTTTGGAATACAGATACAGACACTAGGCCGCATCCCCCAGAAAGGGAGGTGGCCGACGGCATGGCGCACCTCACACCCTCATACACTCACACTCGCAACTTAGCCTTTTTGTGCTAAAGGGTCCGGCCGGTATCCTCCCAACATACACTCAGGGTCACGAGTGCAGTCCGAAGATCCGTTGTCAGCAGCAGGGCCCGACAGTTTTCACTGGTTTACCCCCACCGCATCATAATGACCGCCCCTTCCCCCCAACCACGACCATCCCAACAGCGGGATGCCAAGAACGGGAAATCACATCAGAGCAGCTTCAAAATCAACCATTCTCCACTCACGCCTGTTCATTGCACGCTCTCTCGCCACCTCCACATTCATGTCTCTCCTTCCCAATGCCTGCTTCAGACCATCCATCCACCCAAACTTCGGTCTACCTCTAGGCCTGCGACCACTCGCCTTAGCATTCATCACCCTTTTCACCAATCTCCCTTCGTCCATCCTCTCCATGTGCCCGAACCATCTCAGAAAACGCGAACCCACTCTGTCCTCCAACTTCTTCCCCGTCTCTGTTCTGATTCGAACCACGTCGTTGGTGATCCGGTCTCTCAGCGTTACTCCAGCCATGCTCCTCAAACATTTCAGCTCGAAGACATTCAACCTTCTTCGCTCCTCTGCTCTCACTCCCCAAGTCTCAGCTCCGTAGAGCACAGTTGGGACAGCAACACCCTCATACAGCCTTCTCTTTGCTTCCATCCCCAACGTCCTACAGCTCATTTCACTCTTCAATGCACCCAACACTTTACACCCCTCCTTCACTCGCGCCATCACTTCAGTTTCTACTAGTTCAGTTATCTCCACACGAGAGCCCAGATACTTAAAACACTGAACTTCCTCCAAGAGCTCTCCATTTATGGTGACACTAATTTTACTCGCATCGACAGTCCTCGAGCATCTCATTCCTTTACTCTTACCTACGTTCACTCGAAACTTCTTCCTCTCACACACTCTACCAAACTCAGACATCAGCCTACATAGCTTCTCCTCTGAATCCGCAACCAGGGTACTATGTGTACTATTTTGAAAAAATTAAAACCCATTGCCAGATGATTGATGTTAAGGTTTTAATCATAATTTAATAACTATACTAATTGTCATCCATATATGTAGGTATGTGTGTGCACATATGAATGTGTATTATACTGATTGTCATCCATACAAGTAGTTGGGTGTGTGCACATATGAATGGGTATTATACTGATACTTCATCCATATATGTAGGTAGGTAAGAGCACATAGGAATGTGTATTATACTAATTGTCATCCATATAAGTAGGTAGGTGTGTGCACATATGAATGTGTATTAAACTGATTGTCTTTCATATATGTAGGCAGGTGTGTGCACATATGAATGTGTATTTCACTTTTCGTCATCCATATATGTAGGTAGTCGTGTGCACATTTGAATGTGTATTTGTATGTGTACATGTATAATGGTATATTGTGAATTCCATTCAGTTCGATGTAGGCGAGCCAACAGCACTCTAGAGATGAGTTGCGATGTATTCTTTTTTGATTTATCAAATTCATGCACATGTTTTTTCTAAGATTTTCAATAACATATATTGTGGATCATGTTTTGAAACATGATGTAGCTACAAACCGGCTGCCGACTGATGCGCTGTCACGAATTCACGTTATCTCTCGTTTTGCTAATTCAAATAGCGCATATAAAAACTAAGTTTGATGTATTATACCGAAGTATTGAAAACCCATTGCTAGACGATGGAATTTAATGATTTAATAATAATAATTAAAAAAAAGGCCGTGTCATCAGCAAATAGCAACTGGGTCAACTGCCAACTACGCCCATTCGCTTCCAACAGTTCCAAGCCGCCACCCAGCAGAGCAAACTCCCTGACCACTCAATCCATATAGAGGTTGAACAGCCAGGGAGACATCACGCAGCCTTGTCTCAGTCCCACGTTCACTGTGAACCAATCACTCACCTCGCTTCCCACTCTGACACATGCTAGGCTGCCAACATATATTTGATTTGAGCCTCATTTCCACCAGAGCCTCAACGTGAGTCATAATAGGCTCTTCCGCAGGGCTCGATGATCATCGATTCCAGTAGGCTCGCAAGCCTAAGAGTGCGAGGAGAAAACGAAACGACACTTTTAACGTTAGAAAACAGTGAAAATTCTAGCAATGTCAGACGCACGCTGGTGCGCAAAAGAATAACGCTTACTCGAAACGGACTTTCGCTTTCAATCCTTCAGAACTCAAAAGAGTAATATGTACACACCCTAGTGCGTACAGGTAGCATCGTCGAGATTAGTACAAGGTCAGTGGCTACACGGGCAAATTCAGCTCCGACAGCAACGCAACACAATATTTACAGCTACGCGGTTTAGTTGTATAAATACAATTCATTTATTTAGGTAAGATAAAGACTCAGATAAAACGAAACGAATCCTCGCCTCCAATCCCTCAGAAACTCATGAGTAATATGTCCATACGCTAGTGCGCTGCTAATGCACTGGCGTATGTCCATACGCCAGTGCGTTAGCAGCTACGCGGTCTATTTGATTTTTAATACAATTTATTTATTCAGGCAAGATAAAGACTCAGACAAAACAAATCCCCGCCTCCAAACACTCAGAACTTCAAGAATAACATGCACGCGCGACAGTGCGCACAGACAGCATCGTCGAAATTGGTACAAGGTCTATGGTTTAACGGATTAGATAGACTTCAACCGCAACGCGTCACAAGGTTTCATAGCTGCGCAGTCCAGGTCAACCCCAGAAACTGCAGATGGTCCGTGCAGCCGCGAGCAAGCATAGACTGGAGAAAAAATACCCTTTCACAAAATCACAGACACGAACTTTCGCACAAATACACCAGCGGTATAATATTGTGGGTCGTGAAAAAGAAAGTAAGAGCAGTTTCGTCATGGGCAGAAAAACTGCTCAGATTATTGATTTCGCCCTGATTGTTCAAGGGGATAGGGCGGGGGAGGGCATTGTTCTCTTGGGTCGCAAAAGAGCCCGATAAATCCCGGAGGGTAACCCATGTCCCCCAGGTCTTCCCGAACTTCCCGAGACCCCTTGCCTCAGCTCATCTCAGCTTGTCTCGAATAATTTCGGCCAGTTTCGGCTCGTCGCGACCAACTCTACTCGCCTCAACATGTTTCGACTGATCTCGACGCACCTCGACCAGCCTCGACGCGACCCTCGCCCTCTGCAAAAACAATCCGCGGACTGTAATGGGTAATTGTTCTACTCAAGCATCTCACCCAAACATTTTTCTGTGTATGGGTTTTACAGCGCTGGGAGGGGAAAGCAGATGTTCCAGGATTCAGAGGGGCCTCTAAAGGGTCCCACAGTTTCTCAAAAGAGTCCTGAAGGGTCTCAAGGGTGTCCCAAAGGGCGCCAGAAAGGTCCAAGTGGATCCCCCCAAATCCACCCGATCTTCCAAATCCCCCGGGTTATCGATACCCCGGGTCCCGCGGGTTCCACGAAAACCTCCCCTCCCTAGGTCACCTTGTCTCAACCAACATCGATACATGTAATAATAATAATGACCAATTCAAAATTTATCACTATGAAAAAAGGGCAGAGAAAAATAAGTGCCCAAGCAAGAAGAAATACTAAAATAAAGTGTTAATGATCTATAAAATGAATAATCATCCATCCACCCCAATGCCAACATAGAAACTCTGCACCACTTTCAACAGATGTCCGCCCACTCCATACAAACGCAACACCCTCCACAGCTCTTCCCTGTCAATCCTATCGTATGTCTTCTCCAGATCCATGAAGGCCCAGAACACATCCTTTCCTTTAGCATAGAATGGACAAATCAAAACCCTCCGTGTCACAACACAGAATTCTTCAATACTTTATGAGGTCACTTCTCAGTAACCTGCCCTTGTTTGAGAACAGATTGAGAGCCATCAGCCTGTCATGTTAGGATATCTCAGACAGACCATGCACCTGTTTGGTCAACCTCTTCTGAACCGACTCAAGCAACTTCACATCCTGGACATAACCAAGATTTCACACACAGGAGCAGTTATCATGAATGGCCTGACATGTGCCACAAAGAGTGTGACCATAAAATGTTGGGCTTCTGTTCACTGTCGACCTAAGCAAATCACTACAAAGACCAGCAGCTCGTCTTACAACTTCTCTGACATGGCCATGAAACTTGAGACCAACATCCACATGAACTCCCGAATCGCGCTGAACTTATGCAAACTCCAAGCGAGCCCCCTCAAGAGTGTAAACCGCCTCTGCACCGTGACGCAGTCCATCCAGCAAAACGTATTCTGAAACGTAAAACAACACACTTGCTAGGGGTCACTGACAAATTCCACGAAGATCCAGTCTGGAATACTTTGTCAAGGTCTCCCTGCAAAGCAGAAACACCACCAACAACATCATGACGTTGGGAAGACAAATAAATTGTAAAATTATCAGCAAATGCGCCAAAGTTAGAAACGAGGAAATCCGTCAAAAAATTAACATACAGAGAAAAAGGACTGGATTCAAGATTGAACCCCGTGGAACCCCACTCAAATCATCCCTCGACTCACTATTCACTCCATCAACGCCAACACACATAATTCGAGAATGAAGAAAACTACCAATCCACCTCAACACAACCTCAGAAACTCCAAGAGCCTGTAACTTCAGAAGCAAAATAGGATGGGAAACAACATCAAATGCCTTTGAAAAATCAAGCATGACCATATCTACAACCAAACCAGCATCAACAGACTTGACTGCATCCGAATAGACCAGCAACATCAGATCCTCTGTTAATCTAGCCTTCCAAAATCAAAACTGTCTGGAAGAAAGGAGCTGGTAAGACTCTAAATAGTCCACCAGCTCGGCAGCAACAATCCTCTCCATCAACTTGCAGCAATCAGAGGTGAGGCTTACTGGACGATAATTGAGGGGATCATACCTAGATTAACTTTTAAAATTTAAAATCACCAATGAACTCTTTCAAGCATCAGGGAGCATTCCACTCTGCAGAGAAAGGTTGAAGATTTAAAGAGAGGCTGTGTCAATTGCACAGCACACTCCCTCAGTAACTTTGGGTGGAGTCCATCCCTGCTCATTGTTGAACTAACATTGAGCCTCGCCAGAACGTCAAGGACATTCCGAGATCTTATGGCAAATGCCATCCCCAGTGGATCGTAAACAAGCTGTCCACCTGCATTGCGAAGTGGTCCAACCTCAAGACGACCTTTCTTCTTCCTTCGTATACAAGCACGGAACAGCTTTGGGGAGTCACTATACCGTTGCATGAGGTATTCCTCGTACTGAGATCAGCTGAACAAAGCATGATTCCGGAACTGACAGTTGAGATCAAAAAATATAGCTAGTGACTCCAAAGTATTTAGATCATTTCTGCCAAACCTCCTTCTTGAAATCTTGTACTCATCCCACACATTTGCTCTCCTCACCTTCAACCCATGGGGAGGCCTTAGAGACCATGGTACTCTAGGCGGTCTCCAGCAAGAGGCACATGTAAGTCCATCAGCCTCCTCAATATAGTGAGGAACACACTATATGCCTTGCAAACAACCAGGTATACAAATTCAAGAGGCTAATCAATTCTCGACAATGCTTCGGAAATAGCGCCGGAGTTACTCCGATGCCAAGAATACTTCCACGTTTGCTGTCTTGCACCACCTGGCTCCAAGATATTCACAGACAAATAATCACAAATAACAGGCGAGTGAGCACACCTCGGAAAAGGAGCCGAAACAACAACATCCCCAACACGACCTGGCTCGCTAGTAATAAATAAATCCAAAAATGTTGCCGGACAAGAAAAAAGTCTGCTCCCTCACCCACTGATGCAAGCCACAAGATGCAAGACAATCCAAAAACAGTTGATCTGTCAAGTCCACCCTCTCTTCCTGCACCAACTTATCTGACCACTTCACCGAGAGCAGGTTGAAATCTCCCAACACGACCAACACAGAAGTCACTAATCAAACTTATCAGATCAAGATTTTCCGGTTCACAATATGATGAAGGTCTATTAAGAGCCAAAGTCCACATATCAAGTTGAACCAAGAAAACTGGTGCTACATTTGGCAAGTCCAGATTAACCTCCACATAATTCAGTGTTTTTGTTTTTCAAATATATACAAACACAGTGTTTTCTCACTCCAGTATGTGAATCTCCTCTTACAAAAGAAGAACAAACGGAGCTGCAAGCCAAGTCTCACCAACCACAAACACCTCTAGCCTATTTTCCGAAATAAAATCTATCATGTTTGTAAGACTATTAACATTAGCCTGGCCAATCCTCAGCAATAAAAACTGGGAGAGGGACGACTGACTGCAGAGACCCTCAACCCTCACCCGCATCACCACCCCCGCGGCCACCCGCACCACCGCCGCGGCAAACAGCAGCCCTCTCAACGGAAACGCCACCAGGGCCAACAGAGCCGTCACCGCGGCCACCTGAACCGCCCCCGCAGATACCAGAACCGTCCCCGCGGCCATCAGCACCATTACTGCAGTCATCAGCACCAACACCGAAGCCCCCAGCACGACCACCAGCAACGCCACCGCCTCCACGCCCAGCTGCACCCCGGTTTGCAGCCGTCGCCCCACCGCCAACAGCAGCCCTTCTCGCAATAATCTCCTGTCGCTGTCTGTAGGTCAAGGTTAGGTTAGGTATGAAAACAGACTTGAACTAATCCAATAATCTTAAAATTTTGGCACCACCTAGCAGCATCCTTCTTCGATCACAATCCAGAACTTTAGCTCTAAACAAGCTGTTTTCGCCGATCCTAACAAGTCCATCGAGTTCAACTTCTCTGAGTCCAGGGCCAAGCAAACTTTGGCAAATTTCTCCACACCCTCATCACTGTCAGTCTGGAAACCCATGAATACATTAGTCTTGGCGGCGTTCCTGTTCGCACAACTTTATCAATTCTACATGTATCCCCTCCAAAACCAAATCCAGTATCCACTTCCATTGTGTTAAAATTTGGAACTTGCTAACTCTTGTTTACCATCACAATGATTCCTCATCAATCTTCAAGTCAAGACTGAAAGTGTTATACTTATCTTACTAGTCTAATAATGATTTTTTATTGCTATGTTGTTTTCTCAACCTCTCTCAAGCGTATTTGAATTTCTAACCTTGTTAGAATCAGACGAATTCCTAGCTCAACAACCTTGCAGTATAGTTGAATGTACATTCTTTCAATATTAATAGTACTCTTGTCAAATGGTGTCACGTACTTGACTGTCCGCGCGTTTCTGTCAAGTTGGTGTCCGGGCTTAGTAATTCAAGATACATTAATTTTTACCTGTTTTAGAATAAATAATATCAATAGGTTTGTAGGTAAGGATTAGGTTGCTCCAGAAGCTCTAAATAGCTTAAATAGGGCCTTCAATTTTGTACCCTAAAATATCATAACTCTAAAATGAAATAACATGTAAACTGTACTATCTTGTTGTAAAATAACTGTTTCATCTGGTGAATTTGCTTTTTGTGAACTTCCAACACCTACGTCTTCTTCAAGCAGATGTCCAGTACCCCAGGAAAACGGCACTGTAGATCCAGGTAACTCAAGCCAGCAGGAAGCTTCTTGATAGTGAGCCTGAAAAAAAAATTATGCTTAAGGGCATTCTTGACATTGAGCTGCATAAAATAGTAAAGCAGCCTATCCGTATAGCTATCAAAAGCACACTCTAATCTAACGATACATACACAAAGCAATAACTGAAGGTGAAGGTACACATGATGATCAATCTACAAAGGATTTGTGAAGAAAAATGATTGGTAGTTTAGAATAAACTTGGATGGTTGGAGCCCACACAAAACTATCAATAATATGTCTGCCCCACTTCATCGCAGGTTTATGATGACTTTATACATGTACTTCTAAAATGAATCAATTTACTCCAGGTTGATGGTGTATATCAAAAGGCTCACCAAATGTTTCTCACGTTTGCAGTCTCCAGTCAGTTCCCACAAACCAACAAGTGAGATCAGAGGAAGTTGTGCAGACAAGTATTACCAGGGTACCAGCAATCATTAAAACACAATGACAGATACAGAAATTAGCGTATACTAATTGCCTAGATAAAAACAAGCTATATGCAAGACTGTGGAATAAAAAGTAGAAAGAATAGGAACATCCTCACATAGGAACTGAACACATACATACATCAAAGTCACACAACGCATGCACCAGACTAATTAGCCTCTGATCACATCAAGAAATCCATAACAAAAAATCTAAAAATCAAAAGATCAAAAACCAGACATCAGACTCCAGACTGGGCTAAAAACACTCAATCACAGCATCAACCGAAACATCCACCCGCAACTGTTTGAAAGTTGACAGGCAATCAAAGTCAACAACAAACGCAGGAAGACTGTTACGCCACTGGACACATCCGGCCCCAAGGTCTCTTTTTAGTGTGAGTTACACAATCTGGCATGAAGAGTTTGTAGGAACAACCCCACGTTTTATGACTAGGAAAAAGCTGGAAAATAGCCCCAAATCATTTTCTTCACTTTGTTGTTAAATAATCTCTCAATACTTGATGAGATGGGCCCTCAAAATCTATTATCCTCCATTGAAAATAGACCAAGATGCCTCAATCAAGGTGCATAATCCAGTTCAACCAAGCCAGCCACATTTTTAGTCCGTCATCTCAGCACAGACTCCCAACTCAAGTTGCCAAGGTAATTAGTTACTCCTTTTCGTGGCCTCAAGACTGGCCAACAAACAAGCAAAGGCTGAGGGCAGAGCAGGACAAGAGGCTCAATAGCCACAGCATGCCAAAACTGTGATAACACAGAAAAATATTGAGCCAGAAATTTTTCAAAATTTGTGTTTCAAGCAACTAATCATATAACAATTCTGTAAGACAAGACCTAAAATAAAAAGAAATATATAATTTAACCATTCATTATACAACAGTTCAGCAAGGGCTTGCTTTCAATGAGTGATATCAGTCAACTGCGCTAGATCAGCAGGCTGACCATTCCACACTCCAACAAACCTCCTCACACTGAAGGACCGACTGAGGGTATCAGAAGAGCAAGAAGGAAATACCAACCTTGGCAAATTACCCCTAATGCCAACTCTCTGAGCTGATGAAAACATATCAAGCAAATCCTTGTTCTACCATGCAAAATTGTTCAGTATTTTATCAGGTCTGTCCCCAGAAGCTGAACCTTAACAGACCTTATGTGAGTAGGGTAAGGGGTCCAATGTTGACACACCTGGCCTTATGTTGATGCAACACCATTGAACAAAACTTCATAGAGGAAACTGTTAGAAGTAGATTAAATCTGATTGCATGCATCTATGCCACATAGCTATTATCAAGATGATAGAAAAAAAACAAATAGTAGAAATTTTGTTTTGAAGTTCACAAGTCATGTATTCTTCCTTTTCCTTAGCAAAAGCTAAGGATTATGTGCTTGAATAATTGCAAATTAGCTCCATTTAAAATGATTATTTCCACTGCTTTTTTTTTAATGATTGTTGGGAATCTCAGGTAACATTTGACACCAACACAACTTATCAAGAAATTATGGGGATGAAGGGGGGGGGGCGTCAACATGGGGCCCCTCTAAAGGGGCAGCCCAGTGTGGATGCAGTTTTCCAAATCATCGCAAATTGATCCTTACCAGCACAGGCATAACATAGGATATTGGATCTTATTAACAGTGGCTATAAGGCTCATTTAGCCGTTATACTTTGTGCGCAACAGCAGAGTGCGTCAACACTGGGCTATTCAGACTGGAAATGTTCAATGCAGATCAGGGTTACTCCAAATAGTGATCCTTGGTGAGTTATGGAAAATTTATCAACCATGGAGTTTCATATACTTCAAAGCTCACGTTGCGGAGTTTTGTACAGACGCAATACCTCTTTCTGCGGAGATATTGAGCAAGGGAGGGGGAAGAGATGTGTATAGGCATAGCTATGGAGCAGCAATGACCCTCTCACCTTGGCTGCAATCCAGATACTGATGTGCGCATAGCAAGAGACCTTGAGAGACTCGACTGCAGGCTCCCAGGCAGCGGCGTAGTTCAACAATACGCCGCTGCTTGGCAGCAATGTACTGCGTAAAGTTGGCCTTAAATACTCCAAAATATATCAAATAACATGCTGAGGTCATGAGGTGCATATGTTTGACACTGCATAAAAAAAAATCATGACAAATTTTTATCAATATAAATAAAAAGTTCAACACACTATTGGGTACATAATGTTAATAATCAACATATGTGAAGCCCACGATTCTATCTCTTCAACTGTTTGACCTATGAGCATTTTTGTGACACTGCGTCAACATAGGGC
>SDVV010039118.1:0-10662 GCA_016164225.1 Gammarus roeselii | reverse complement strand
TACGCATTAATATTTCAATGCACTTTGATAATCTAAAGTTAACTGAATAAATCTTATTTGGATCACGAGCCTCATTATCTCGTTGCATCGCAATCACCATTGCTAATCCCGGGCTAGGTGCTACTTTATCAATTGTTATTCGTAATGTATACAGATTAGAGAGACGGACTTTAATTACAGGGGCTGTATCTGATACGTCTCATTTATTATCGCCCAACAATACTGAAGAGGATAGGCTTTTGATTGCCACTTGCTCTCAGAAGACTGAACGTTTTTGTTCCTAAGAAAGGCTTGAAGCATTTCGTGTGCACAATCGATAAAAATAAACCTAGTATTTTCATGGAGATGGTCTGAAATTTATGCATCTATGGGATGAATGCAAATAGAAATAACTTTGATTTATGTCGAGTGCATGGAATTTTCGATACGTTATGTTGGATGACCAGGATTGAAAGGCAACGGAGAAGGATTTTATATATTCTTATGATAATTGATTTATCGTTTGCTTAATAAGAACCTTAGTTAATAACTTAATTATTGACTGAATTATTACCCTAAAAATCCAAATGGATACAATTATTGATAACGTAAATGCTGTATTATTTGATTTATAACTGGATTTTCTAATCAAAATCGTGAATGATATATGACAAGATATCACAGTTGGACACTCAATAGCCGATGTGACGTCAAGATATCACAGTTGGACACTCAATAGCCGATGTGACGTCAAGATATCACAGTTGGACACTCAATAGCCGATGTGACGTCAAGATATCACAGTTGGACACTCAATAGCCGATGTGACGTCAAGATATCACAGTTGGACACTCAATAGCCGATGTGACGTCAAGATATCACAGTTGGACACTCAATAGCCGATGTGACGTCAAGATATCACAGTTGGACACTCAATAGCCGATGTGACGTCAAGATATCACAGTTGGACACTCAATAGCCGATGTGACGTCAAGATATCACAGTTGGACACTCAATAGCCGATGTGACGTCAAGATATCACAGTTGGACACTCAATAGCCGATGTGACGTCAAGATATCACAGTTGGACACTCAATAGCCGATGTGACGTCAAGATATCACAGTTGGACACTCAATAGCCGATGTGACGTCAATATATCACAGTTGGACACTCAATAGCCGATGTGATGTCAAGATATCACAGTTGGACACTCAATAGCCGATGTGACGTCAAGATATCACAGTTGGACACTCAATTGCCGATGTGACGTACTGTTCAATCATTTGAACATTTACTTTGATGAACATTATTTAATTAAACCGCACCAACCAAGGTTTGCCTAAGCAGTGATCCATCGGAAAACAATTATTGCTGCAACTGCTGTGAGTGCAAGTTCATGATAATAGCCCTATGGAGGTGTGTGATAGGTACATCTCATGCACGAATGTGTCATTGACAACCTTTCTAAATCGAATCCCGAAATACATTTTCCACGTTTGTAATTTATAAGAAGCACAGTCAAGTAAACTTAACATCAAGAACCCTAGACAAAGAATGATGTGAAAGTAATAAAGACCGAATAAGTTTGATGCCGACTTGTTTTGACTTAGAAGCAATTTACTGCGCAAATGCAGAGGTCTAAAGCTGCGTATTTTGAAATTCATTTTCCTCCTGCCAAAGAGACATAAGGAAAACATGGTCTCATGTAAGGAAATTATTGTCCCAGTCCTCAACCCGGAAATGTGTCAGCTGCATGGAAATATATGGCTCGGAGATTGTTGAGGAGTTAAAAATTGCAAATCGGTTCAATGAACATTTTAGCACTATTGCTATAGAACTTGACTGATAATTTCCTCCCAATAATGACTCTCCTCTTGAATACCTAAATGTCAATCAGACAAATTTTTTTTTTCTGTACCCGGTTTCTCATTCGGAGAGCTCGGGGGTAACTAATAAATTGAAATTGATTTCTTTCGACAATAATACAGTACGTGTGAAACTTCTAATTCATGCTAAGGACATCCTTACGTGACAATTGCTAAACTAATAAATACCTCCTTCGAGGCCGGTGTGTTCCCGGCAATACTTAAACTTGGTGCAGTTACGCCAATATTTAAATCCAGAAATCCAGTAGATAGTTCAAATCACCCCCCAATATCAGTGCGTCCTTCGTTCAGTCAAATATTCGAGAGATGCATGTCAAATCGCTTGATGAGATTTCATCATCATTTTCCCTAATCTCGACTAATCAGTTTGCTTTCAAAAGAATAAGTACACCATTGATGCTCTAGTTGACCTCACAGGATATATTTATGGTGCAATAAATGATAGGATGCATAGTCTCAGTGTCTTTATAGACCTGAGAAAGGGTTCTGCTGCAGTGACTGGAGCAGTGTGGTGTGCGGGGAGTGCCCTTGATTTGGTTTGCGGAGTATTTGCATGATTGGTGTCAGCGTGTCAAGGTTGGATCTTCGATATCCGATCCTAAAATTATTGATATCGGCAATCCGCAGGGCTCGATATTGGGACCATTACTGTTTCTTTTATATAGTAATGATTTACCAAATGTTTCTAAATTGTTTTCACCTATAATTTTGCCTACGAAACCACCCTTTCCATAACTGATGAAAATTATGCTGATTTAATTGCCCACACTATAAGTGAGCCTCAAAATATTTATTGCTAGATTCTGACGAATAGACTTTCTGTGAATGTCAGTAAAACCTTTGTGATCTTGTTTACAAAGTGCAGTGGTGATGTGATGGAGACGTGGTAATTTTTTTGGTATTCACATTGATGATGATTTCAATTTTGTTACCATATAAACCATGTTTGCCGTAAGCTATCGACGACTGCAGGCATAGTGAATAAAATCTGCCCATTCGTTCCTGACCAAATCCTTCGTTATCTATATTACAATCTTGTGTATACCTATTTGTTAAATCGTAATTTGGCTTGGGGGGGGGGACGTTCAGCTCTCACCTCAATCCTCTGATCATTCAGCAGAAGAAGATAAAAAAAAATATCTGGCCAAGGGTACCTGTCTCACACGAGTAAATTATTCAACGAGCTATTCATACTAAAGATGGAGGATCTGCACACCAATCACCAATCTTGTTGCCCTTTATGTTTTTGGGAAGAATTTCGAAAATATTTTCACATGCTTGGATCACGGTTACTCGACCAGGAATAGAGGGAATCCTATTGCACCTTTTCACAGATTGGCCCCAACTCAGCATGCCCTGTCATCCGAAGCACCTCATGCCTGGAATGGATAGCCGCGAGAGGTAAAGGACTGTGATACTCTGTGGTCCTTTAGGAAAAAAGTATTTTATCGACTCATATGCGTGTCTTGACTGACCAGAGCAGTGCTCTTCCAATACCTAGTCTAGATATTGTTAAAATAAAATAATCGTGTACTAAACTTTTTCATACCACTGCCTCGCCGCACGCGTAAACTTACGTCATATGTTATTGCTTAATATATGTAGTTATATTCTGCACTGTTTACGTATAAGTGTATTGCCAATTTTTTATCTATTTTATATTTGCCGGAAGAGCTGTTATATGTGCTTTTTGTAATATAAAAAATTCTTCAATAAATGAGTTTGAGTTTGAGCTATCGGGAACAAAACATTAGAAGTTGACTTCATACTATCAAGTCTCAACCATCCTTTTCTGGCCGACTCTGCAAAGTCCCACATTACTTTTTCTAATATGTTTCATGAGTTCTTTTCTTGCTATGATGCTTCAATGTTCCACATGAAGCTTACAAATTTGTTTCACCAATTCCTTTCGGGGGAAGAAGCTACAGTGATACGCATGAAGTTGGCTAGTAAATCATCCTGTCGGACGAATATATTTAATATTTGCTACTCTCTGTCATCGCAAATAAGTTACTTAAATTCCTGTGTAATACCAACAGACCTTCCAGGGAGAGCTAGCATTCCTGTTCCATTAATCATGACATAATTCCCAGCATACCTGAGGGATTCCAAGCAATGGGACTGATGGTATTATTACAATCTGATAAGAGAATGGGAATGAGGTTCAGACCATCAAACTCGGTGAGAATTCCCTGCAATTTGACGACAACTCCCCATATAATTGCATTCAAAATTAAACTTATAAGACCCCGGTGTGTGTAGTAGCCTTCGTCTAACGAATTCATTCTGGCCCCATTATGATTCAATACTTCCTCTCTCGTTGTTTCCATAGAATGTCACTAGAACACGCTGAACCTCAACAGTTACCAAAATTGATCCAAATGGCATCACCTCAAGGAAAGTAGGATCACAATCATGTGTCCTACGGTGGGAGATTTACGAGGCTTGACGACTAAGCAATTTAAATCGTCCATCTCTCGAGACCTTCAAGGCAATATCTGTTGGGAAGTTAGACGCGCTTCTTGTAAGTTTCACGAAGTTCCCAGCTTGTTCCTGCCCGGGGATGGAGGAGCTATGGGGCAACACGTACACACTAATAATACTACCATGCCACACAAAGGACGTTAATAGTATCAGTCGTGCTTTTATTGGTCATAACTTTCCAGTTTTGATTGTTTGTCTGATATGAATGTGAACGACAGGTTATGGTCCATTAATATGCTGATTTATATCAAAACATCTACCTTTAAATCAGGCCGATATACCTTAGCGGAATTACTTGAATCCATCCAAGTTTTCTTTGTGTTTCCAGATGAAGTTTGCCAATAGAGCCTCGCTTTAGAGAGGTAGGACACCGCTCATGAGCCCGTATAGCTATTTTGATTGATACCTTAAAAGCAAACGTGTTGATAAATAGTACACATACCAGTAAAAGACCCCCTTGACAGAACCCAATTGCTGAAGGTTTTTCATTGCTCCCTCGAGGTCACCAAGTCTGAGACGGTGGAAGAACGCTTGTTCCTATTGAGGAGGTGCTAACTTCATTCAAGTTTCCTCCCGCTGAGGAAATCCTAACTTCACTTAATCTCCCTCTTACTCAGACTGTTCCAATTTCAATTTGGTTTCCTCCAACTGAAGAGCCACCAACATCACCCAAGATTTGTCTACCAGACGAGGCCTAACGTTATTCAACATCATAACACTAAAGAAGCCTCAACTTCATTCAAATTCCTCGCACTGAGGAGGCCCCAGCTTTATTCAACTTCATCATACTGAGGAGCACCCAAGTTGGCAACATTTTACCCCTGAAGCGGCCTCTTCCACAATAGATATCTTCACTCTGAGGAAGCTTCAATTTCACTCAACTTCCTCTCACCGATGAGGCTTCAACTTCACTCTAGTCCCTTCCACCGAGAAGACTCAAACTTCAATGAACTTCCTCCCACTGGAGATGCCTCAACTTCAGAGTACCTTGCCTCCAACATCAGGAGACCCAGCTCGAAGGATGTTGCTGGTAACTTGTGCTAACTTCCTCAGGGACTGTCTTTGGAAGTTGTGTCCCTCGACGATTTAAGTCTGAGTTTGGCAAGTGGAGCAAGAGGAGGGAAAGGACCATTGAATGGGTGAGGGGTGATTTGAAACAGGCTGGTTTGAAACAGGGTGGTAGAGGTGGATGAACCGGGATGAATTTGGTTAGAGTTATTTATATTTTTTGTGATGTGGATGAGACATTCCATAAATATGTCGATACTTGATAATATTTTTGGGTCGATCATTTGTGACCTAGTGTACTTCAAACAAGACTGATAATAGAAAATTATTAGTAAGACCATAGCCTGGAGTTACACACACAGGAGGACTTTTTAGTATTACCTAAAATAATTTTGTTACGATGTTTAGTTTATGTTAATAATACTATTTCGTTATCATAACCAGCCACCATATCATCCTTGTTTATTACAACTAATCTGTTTAGAAAAGATTCAACGACTGTTTTAGTAACAAAAACTCAAGAGAAGGCATATTGTTCTGAAGATATCAGGATTTACGGTCAATAAAACTAAACTGAAGAGAATTGAGCGGCGGTTCTTGTAACGTTTAATTTCAATGAATAGTTATTTTGTAACACTAACCAAGAATAGGAACCAAACGATTTTGTTACTAAATAAAAATGTCTGATTGTTTGTCAGCTGATCAAATGATTTGATCAGCTGTGATCAAATCAAATCGTACTGATGATACACTGGCCTCTACGTGTATCATCAGTACGACGAATTCTCGTGATCGATGTATAACATACGTATTTGATGCGATTTTGAAATTAAGCAGATTTTACGTATCAGTGGCTCGAGGTATCAGTTGTTACAATCCCCTCATCAATAATCTGTACAACCAATGATATAGAACCTCAATCTTTGATTGCAGAAAAATATTTCAGCGACTGATTTTCAACGATAATATTTTCAACAATAATATATGATAATCGCAGAGAACCGAGCCGCAGTCCACCCCGTTGGTGAGTGTTAGCGCGCACAGACATCGTCTCTTCGCAGATGAATTATTCCCTGTTCAAAACACTTGCCGTCTATGGCAAGCGATTAATCAATTAGGATGCAAAATATATTGTTTTCATGATTTGAAGGATACACAATTATGTTGTTAGCGTATGTTTCACATGAACAATGGCGAAATAAGATTGGTAAGCTCGCGTATTGTAGTTTCAAACACTACATAAGTATTAGGTATAGATTGGTTTTATATTATATGATAAAAAGAATAGAATGATATTTAGCAATATTTTTATGTATCGGGTTATCAATAGGTATTTCGTAGAAGCAGAGAGTAAAATATTTACGGATTTTCGTTAGCTGATCATCTATAATAATTATTATTCATTACAAATCAAGCATCTCTCTTTCATTTTTGTATTGTCACTAAATGAGCTCCATATTGAAAATAGTATATGAAGACAATTCAACGATTGGTATTTAACCACAAAGAATTGAGAGCACTTTCATACAGCAACATGTTAACTTTTTACATTGCAGTTCTCGTTTTTATTGTCACGCACAAAATACTTGTATTTGCAATTCAATCCTTCCCTCTACTCACAGCGTAAAATATGTACCTCGAGTTATGTCCAGTCAAACTGCCTCATTCGTTTTCTAATAAGGAGTCATCAATTGAAGTGAGGGCGAGTTATGCCGCTGTAGGACGTTCGAATGCTCGCAGGAGGCATTTTTATAGCTGAATTTAGGGCCCATCAAAGACCAAGCGCTGAGGTAACGAGGGAGTGCGAGGATAAAGGAGTGGGAGACTTGAAGGGCATGGGGAGCACAAACTCTGCAAGCCAGGGGCGTCCAAACTTAGTTGGTATATTGATGGATTATCTGGATCTGATTAGAGTAAAGAGCTGTTGTGGAGCGCTGTGATGGCTTAGAGTGCAGAAACTTGTAGTGATAGTCTACGGATTTTGATACGAATATTTCACTACTGTTCAATGCAGTTTTGACTTAAACAGGATGCGAGTCATACGTGCATGGCCTGTTTATTTGGATGTAAAAGGTAAAGGTAGCGGAGAATCATTCCAGAATTTAAATCATACGATGTTGTTGGTCAAAGTGGAGTTATTTAAATTTTACTATGATAAATTATTGATGAAGGTAAAGAAAAAATACAGTGTTAACACGCAGGAAAAATAATCAGATAACTATTTTAACAGACTTTCAAAATATATTAATGTGTGACATATTATGAATACGCAATATTGAAGTTATTCGGTTGAACTTTCATTCAAATAATTTACATATTTTTTGGCAATTTCTAATGTTTTTTTGTTTAAATTGCATCGTTGAACTAGACCATGTTTTTTATAGTTTTTCGCCTTCTAAAAATTTCCTTTCAAACTTATCATCGAATTTAATTGAATAATTTATTCAAGCATTATAACAGATATATAACATATTTATTAGCCTTCCTTCGTGTTAACCTATTAGATACAAATTTCAATTGTTTATCATTTTCTCATGAACGATCAGAAAAATTACTGGAACATACTTTCCTTCAAGTGGCATAAAATCCAATTGAATTTTAGAATCAGAGTCCCTGTTCTCAGAGTCCGGCCATTAGCCTTAGAGCAAGTGCCTTGCTGGAATAAACAGTAAGGTCACTAATCGTTTACTAATCGAGGTAATTAGCGCAGAAATCATAATCAGATTAGCTAAAGTGCGTCACTGAGTTACGAGTAGCGACGAAGGAGAAAAGTTATCGGGGTCTGAGGTGTTCTTGGGACCGAGAACGAATGTGGTTGTGTTTTACCACTCTCTTAATGTTTTTGTTGTTGTATTCAACTAAACGAAATAAAATACGTAATGAAGTGAGGAACCATCTTAGCTCACAATTTTGCTGATCATGTTTACGTGATCGCCTTATATTTCATTGCGATCATGCATGTCATTGCGATCATCATTCATCATGTCATTGTGATCATGCATGTCATTGCGATCATCTATCATCCCGTCATTGCGATCTTGCATGTCATTGCGATCATCTATCATCCCGTCATTGCGATCATGCATGTCATTGCGATCATCATTCATCATGTCATTGTGATCATGCATGTCATTGCGATCATCTATCATCAGGTCATTGCAATCATGTATGTAATTTCATTCATCTTTCATCCCGTCATTGCGATCTTGTATGTCATTGCGATCATCTATCATCAGGTCATTGCAATCATGTACGTAATTTCATTCATATTTCATCATGTCATTGCGATCTTTTATGTCATTGCGATCATCTTCCATCATGTCATTGCGATCATCTTCCATCATGTCATTGCGATCTTTTATGTCATTGCGATCATCTTCCATCATGTCATAGCGTTCATCTTTCATTATAGTGACCGAGTTTAGCATGGAGATCTCAGCACACAGATTTAATAAATTTCATTAAAAAAATTAAATATTCTAGGGCCTGACGTGCTGTTATTTGAATTTCATTCCAAGTCACTTGATGGTCTATTTCTAGCTTCATCTGTTTCAACAGCTACACTTTAGATTACTTATATTTTCGACAACAATTTTCGCAGACTCAATTTCATTATTAACCGTCAATAAGGAATTTAATTCTTCCATCTTTAGACTCAAAGGCCGTCATGTGGGCTGAGAAGGGCCCTTGAGAGTCATAATAAGACTTAATATGACCTCTCATAGAAGGATGAGAGGAGTGGCGGGGAGAAATTGTAGAGGAATCCCGGCACTGGCGTGGGATTACACTCTGTCCTTATTTGGATCATGAAGCACATGTACAGTGACATCATTAAATTGCATGACACAATGCGACAGTACAGTGGTATCAGTGAATTCCACGACATACTGCGGCAACAACAGAAGATGCATTGATTGTTGAATAATTATGATTTGCACTTAATGGAGTTCATTTGTTAACTGTATAAATATTTGATTTTATAATATCATTGAGGCTAAAATAAACCAATTAATTATTTGTTTGACGACACCTCAAGTAGGAATTTTTAATACTCTGAAAGAACCATACGCAGAGCAAGAGATCGTCTTTGGAAAAGTTCGACAATCAGTCCTTAAGAAAGTTAGGGACAACTTGCCTGAACTATCCCTTTGAAAGCCGCCCCAAGATCGGCATACCGTTTAGAGATAACCTGCATTAACCGTCCCTCAGTAAGCTACTCATAGATCGGCATGCCAATCTTTCACCTTCATCGATCGAAGAACAGAACCAGAAACCGCCGACTAGGGATAACTAGTAAGAACCAACACTGAGTAAGTTACTTCAAGATTGGCATACCACTCTGTAACCTTCTTCGTCCGTCCAACTGAACAAGAGGTCGTCTAGGGACAACTTGCAAGAACCATCCACGAGAAAGTTACCCCTAGTTACCGTTGGCATTTCACGACCTATTGGCTCAAAGGGTAGAGGCTTGGTGGGACACCGGGTGTTGAGACCGGGTGAGACGTGGAAAGTGTTAGCACCTCGTCAGTGGTGGTTGAACTTGTTGTGAGGTATGCTATAGCTTCCTTGTACAGTCAAGGAAGCTATAGCATACCATGTTAAGTCATGTAAAATTCTACTTAGGGTGAAGTTAACGATTTCTCAATTGGAGATTTGCGGCTAGAATGTCACCATCGATTTATCTTAAAAAATTCGTAAATTTTTAGCTACATTGTTGATTATTAGCTATGTTGAGCAAACAGCGCAAATGACAATAGATGGAAGACGACTTTTATAAATCACAATCAAATATTTATGGGTTTCATTAAATTCTTCTCTCTTCAGCTCACAATGTTTAGGTCATTGTTTTGAAACAGCAATTCACTATAGTCTTCATTGTTCGAAGATGATGTGGAACAAATCTGATAATTTGCATCTGTATCGATCAAAAAATCTATGAATTTTGCAGGAATAATCTTCTTCCCTCTGCAGGAAATTGAAATTTTTAGATATCAGACGAAAAATACAGAATCAATTGCCGCTTTTTAGGAAGTGGAATGAATTAAATTTTATTATTCGGCCTCATTACCGCGCAGCGTCGCATTAGCAGCGCCGCCTCCCGTTGAATATCAATAGGAAAATATTAATGCGCAGCTTGGTATAATGAGAGAGGCCGCTTCTAATGGAGTGTTCGTTGTAGATAATGGACGATAGGAACACCAATGGTGTTCTGTCCATTCCTGTTATAAGATATTAATTTGATATTTCCAGAAAAAGCTTGTTTCTCGCGTTTCTATCTATATATATATATATATAGCTATATAT
>SDVV010039117.1:0-10662 GCA_016164225.1 Gammarus roeselii | reverse complement strand
AGATACACTCCACCAATACCACACACAAGGAATGGAAGCACAGATCCGCTTCCAGATACACTCCACCAATACCACACAGAAGGAATGGAAGCACAGATTTGCTTCCAGATACACTCCACCAATACCACACACAAGGAATGGAAGCACAGATCCGCTTCCAGATACACTCCACCAATACCACGCACAAGGAATGGAAGCATAGATCCGCTTCCAGATACACTCCACCAATACCACACACAAGGAATGGAAGCACAGATCCGCTTCCAGATACACTCTACCAATACCACACAGAAGGAATGGAAGCACAGATCCGCTTCCAGATACACTCCACCAATACCACACAGAAGGAATGGAAGCACAGATCCGCTTCCAGATTCACTCCACCAATACCACACAGATCCGATCTTTCATTTTCTCACCTTCTTCACCTCTCCCAGAACAGCTTTTTGTTCTCAAAATTCTGGTACAACCGTCTGCCCCACCTGGCATCAGCGTCCCTCTAAGCTTTCCTCACCACCCGCTTCACTTCGTTTCACATCCCTTTATAGCTTTCATAGGCCACCACCGACTTCTCCTGCATCCACTCCTCAAACGCTCCCCTTTTTCCGTGCCCTCGCTAATTTGACCTCCTCGTTCCACCACTCGCAACCCTTCTGTACCCGCCCGCACGGCGCGCACCACACACATTCTTCGCACATCTCAGCGAGGTATCTTTTAACGTCTCCCATTCTTCCTTCACATCTCTCAGGTCCTGTCCTCTCACGTTGTCATATTCCTCCTTCAACGCCAGCTGGAACTCCTCAGCTCTGCTTCTCACAATCAGTTCACTCATTTTCACTACCTCTTTTCCTCCTCTCACTCTTTTGTTGCCCTTCCACCTCTGCTCCACTCCTTAACTACCTTCCACCAGCAGATGGTCAGACACTCTTCCACCCTCTTCTCTCAACGCTCGCACATCCAACAGCCTAATCACCACTCTCCTCGAAATCAGCACAAAATCCATCAGTGCTCTCTTCACCACTGCACCACTGGCCATCTTTACCCGTGTGTACTTGTGGATATCTCGCTTCTTGAACAAACTGTTCCCGACCTTTAACTCATGCTCCATTCACAGAACTATCAGGTTTTCCTCACTGTCATTTCTTCCGGAAGCGTCATACCTTCCTATCACATTCTCTCTCCACAACTACATCTCTCAACTCTCGCATTAGGGTCACTCAGTACAACCACATTGAAGTGACCTCCAAAACTTTCATTACACTCACTCAGGTCAGTCCAAAATAGCTCCCTCTCTTCTTCACTCCTCTCGTTACCTGGACCGACTGCACTCACAAATTCCCATCTTTCCACGCCTAACTTAACTTTCACCGACACCAATCTTGAGGACATTTCCTTCCACTCGGCAACTAGCCCAGCCTTCCTCCACGCCAGACTTTCTTCTTCTTACCACATCAAGCTCACATTCGCCCTTACCTTTCAAATTCGGTCTCACCCAGCGCCCACAAATCAAACTTCCTCCTCGCAAACATCTCGCCAATTTCTCTCTTCTTTACTTCATTCGTACTACAGCCACGCACATTCAGCGACCCTAACAATAGGGTTCAGAGAGGCGTGAGCCCCTCCTTCCCCCGCTCGTCTTGCCGTCTTTGAGGAAGGGTTTTAGAGATAATGCGATTCCTAGCCCCTTCGCCCCGCTCCTTTTAGTCGCCTTCTACAACACGCAGGGGTTACGGTAACAAGATTCTACGCCCGGCTACTGTTATGCAGCAGTTTTAATTACATTTACAATGTAAACTTACATTTGCAAAGCATAGTCACCATTTATTGTCATTTATTCATTATAATTCGTAAGACACTCTTTATCTGTCGGCCTCAGCCGCTGTCGCCCTAATATAGGACGCCTTTGCGAGTGCTTGGCCCAACCGCCCTGCTATGAGCGGCACCTTGTTTCCACCCTAGCACATGATCGGTGACGGAAGGACATCGCATCTAACGCGCTAGAAAGCCTCGTGCAGTGGAACAATCTGCAGACACTCCCTCCCAATTTGACGTTCGGCGCTCTGAGATTGACTCTGTCGCACCAGTAACCCGGGTCAGGCTAACCTATTTCAATTTTTCGCTCCTCCTTGCAATCGTTAGGTGGAGGAGTACAACCTTGCTTTGGGTGCGGAGAAGAACGCCGCCCAGAGTAAGGTGTCCTTGCTGGAGGCCGAGCGTGCCGTCTGCGCCACCGAGCGGGCTGAGCTGCGCGCCGAGGCCGAGCGGTTACAGGACACGCTCGCCGCTGTCGAGGAGGAGCGAGCAGCCGCCGAGCACGCGCTGGCCAGGACCAGCGAGAAGCTCAATCTTGTCGCCATCGAAAAAGAGAAGGTGCGTCTTCAAACACCATCAATACAACTATTTATTGTTTTAATATCCATAATAGTGAGATTTCTTACGCCAGGTAGCCACTACTAATGTGAGATAGTCACTATTTTTTCATGGTTAGTTGTGGACAGTACTAAAACTAAGAGTAACCAAGTGGCGTTACTACTTTACGTTTTAAATGTTGTGGAATAAGTCGAGAATATATTTACGTTCACTGCTTCTCGACTCTTTACAAATGGTCGTAGGATTTTTACCGTCATAAGACACGTTTGCTTGACAATCTGAATCACAGAGGAGTACGTATTAAACATTGTCTTTTAACAATAAGACTACAGAGTATATGATTGTGGGTTCATGGATTTTTAAATTTTCAGTGTTAGAGAGACAATTGCCACAAGCTCTGATATCTCCCTCACTTCTAACGTAGAATGTAAAGTAACCAAAATTCGACGAAATGTTAGCATTCCTGTTTCCGCCAGGCCGAACTGGAGCTGAACGACGCCCTGTCGGAGCGCAACGAGCTGCACGCTCACGTGTCAGCGCTGGAGCGGGCCCGCGGTCAGCTGGAGGATGAGCTTAGTGCCGCCAACAACGCTATTGGTGAGCGCGACGCCAACCTGGGTGCGCTCGGCCGAGAGAAGGAGGTGCTTAGCAAGCAGACCGCAGAGATGGAGGTAAGTGCTCGTGAAGCAAGGCAATGACATGTGGTAAACAACGCTTTCGGCAGTTATTGGAAATCAAATTTGTTCCTCTACCGATTATTAACTGTGAACCCCCTAGATAGCACAGAATGGTCCCGTATTTGTGCTTGTACCTTAAGCCGCAAGTTTGTTTTGCAATTAAAAGAGGTCGTGTAAAGTAGAGTCGGTAAAGCTGGTCAAGAGGCCATCAAGAGTGAGCCCCCTGGCTCTTTGCGTGAAGCAGGGGGCCGATGGACGTAAAAAAGAAACCCCATTTGAAAGGGACCAGCATCCCCTCCGGTGTGACAAAGACCAAGATTCCATCAGCGAAGAACGTCAGCGTCTCCAAGAGAACCAGCGCCAGCTCTGCCGAGGATGACCAAAGCAACGACTGCATCGAGGAGTTGACAAGAAACATTCATGAAATAATAAATTACTAAACCCAGCGACCGACTTGTCTTAGCAGAAGCTGAAAATTTCACCTCAGGACGAGACTCGAGTGTCATGTCAAATCGATATTTCTTCAAACCCGTGAACTCGTGAAAAATCGACAAATTAAAGAATCCACAACCCATGCAAGCGCCTCTACCTCCTCATCAGATGACAACTTCTACGGCTCTCTACCTCACAAAAAAAACGAGACCCGAGGACTGCAAAGAAGTAACAGTAATCGCCATTTACTGAACATAACCTGTTCATCAACGGTCCTAACTTTTCCGAGCATTTGAAAATCACATTCGACGTCAAGGACAGACTAGATATTTGTCCTTACACTCTACGAGAAGAACTGGGCTTCATGACTGGCCGCCCAGTCCTAAGCATTACTGCCAGCGGCGACGAAGGATTCACCATTAGAGTTGATACGAAACTTCAAAGCAAAACTATACTCTACAAGACGAGAATGTGCAAAAAGTCGTTTACTATCGTTCCACATCCGACTTTCTCTACGAGTTCAGGCTTGATCTACATTGAGGATCTCCCGAAGGAGGAGGTGGATGATTTCATCACCGGACTCGTTCAATACGAGGAGTGGGTGGTCGAAGCAAAAGTCGCACCGAAAATCACTCCGAGAAGGAACACCACCATGGCCCTCCTGCTGAAATTCAACTGCCCTACCCCACCAAACTACATAGACATAACTTTTTCTGCTTTTAAAACCAAGACTACACCCTTAGACAGACGTCCGATGCGTTGCTACAAATGCCAGAAATATGAACACACGAGCGGTTATTGTAAAGGTAAGCTAAGATGCACACACTGCTCCCAAGACGACCACGACAAACGGGACTATGCCCAGCCGTGCCCATCCAAAGAAGCCCACTGCTTTTACTGCAGAATACACGGCCACCCCACGAGAGACAGAGACTGCCCCCAGGATAAGAAGGAGAGAGAGACATTCTTCAATATCAGATGGACCACGGCGTCGGGCGACGAGAGACCACAGCCTCAATGTTTTCCTCCCAGGATGACCCTCCTACCCGTGAGAAAACATCGACATCATTCCCTTCTCACTTTCTCACAACGCTCGTAGACAGCGGAGCAAGCAATGTTGCTCCTTCAACGAATTCATTCTCCATGATGGACTCACTCGCACAACGACTGGGAAGTAAATCGAAAAATATCCACCGATAAAGAAAGAAGTATCAGCCCCAAGTCAAATATCGAACAAAGTAATGCTACACAAAAAATTACCCACATAGACAGATACAAAGTAACCGTTGAATTGCACCCGTCCTACTACGATACCAGCCGAATTATATACACTTCCTTCTACACCCCCACAAAAGACCTGAGCACTTCTGCTGCAGGTTTGGCAAAGGATTACGGAGCTATTGGAGTTTCTCTAGCAACGTGGACCAAATCACGAAACTCTAGTTCTACCGTATACCAAATCACTTTCCCAAGATCTGACGCACCGGAATTCATAGCAATCCCGGGCGTAAAAGGGAAAACAAAAACTTACCCATTGGCGTTATGGCCTGCAATGTGCAAAAAATGCCTTGAATACCGTCACGCTCTCGTACACTGCCAACCGGACATACCTCAACGTTGTAGGAGGTGCGCCGGCGACCATGACAAGAAGGACTGCATAGAACAACTACCTACGTGCTGACACTGCTCATGCCTATACTAGGCAGGCGATCGCGACTGCCAAATATACACGGACCAAAAAGAAATAGCAATCCTACAAAACGATCGCAGAGGCACACGTAAACGAGCCATCCAAATCTGTCGTGACGAAAACCCAACTCCCCTTAACTATGCTGCAGCAGTAAAATCTATTAATAAACCCAACAGTTCATACGGTGCCCATGCATCGTCAGCACAGCCTAATAAAGTGCCTTCCACTTCCCTCCCTAGTAGTATCACTGCCGCCCCTGGCCCATCAACCGCCCTCGTACCTGAGGTGAGAGGCTTTAACCACGAATCCACCAGAACCCAAGAGGACACCGCGATGGATGCTGCCTCTTTAGTCGATCTCAATCAGAGGTCCACTGGCACCAAAACAAAAAGGCGATGTGATGAAGACACTTTCGACCACAAGGTGCTCCACGTCCACCTGCCACAAAGCAAAAAGATCAGCAGCAGCCCATGAACAACGGCCCGTCATGAACAGGAAGTAGATGACTTCGTTTCGTTTTGACAGAGAGTACACCCAGCGAAAAACATTGCATGTGACTCAGCCCTCAGCTCGCATGCACAACACCAGAACATCTTATCAGCGGAAAAGACCATAGCCTGAGTGAGGATGCGCCACAAAGAACTTATACCCGAAACCGCTATGATGCTGGACGCATCGGAGCCAGTTGTGCCCCGACTTCAACGTCAACTACTGAGTGCAATTGCCCAGGTGGTTGCCTGGACAGAATCTCGAGGCTTCAAAATACCTAAAAGCATAACATGTGCACTTCATATCCATCGGTCTCGCTCACACACGGAGTCAAACCTCAGACTCTAATGAGAAATGATCACTTTTCTACCTACAGTCTGCTTTCTTGGACTAATATTCGACCTGAAGCTAACTTGGAAGTACCACGTACAGCAGCTTAAGATAGACTGCTTACAGCGATTTGTAATTCTTTGGATCGCATCGCACTTCACCTGGGGTGCAGATAGAATAATATCAGTACACCTTTACTGCGCAATCATCCGGTCCAAACTGGAAAATGGGAGCAAGGTCTATGGCTCCGCGAAACCAAATATTCTCGAAACAATGGAACCAGTTCCCAATGACGCTCTTCGCGTTTGTACTGGATCTTTCCGCTCCTCCCCTATTGTCAGCCTTTTTTGTGAAAACCCCCTCTAGGCATCTGTTAGGTTCACGGGCCGCACGGAGTCACGGCCCATCCGGGGGTGAACACCCTTATTTCCCTTCAGACTCCCCTCTTCTTCACCCTTCACTATCTCTTCTTTTCTCCCCATCCTGATTTGCTCAACTTTTAATCACCTCATTTGCATCTTATGTTCAGTTCAAATTTCCTTCAACGTGTCTCAGTCTCCTTCTTAACAACTTTCCTAGTAGTCGTTGCACACATAAACACACATGCACACGCACGCACATACAGACACTCAAACTCAAACATACACATATCGGTTCTAACTGTTCTCCTTTCGGGTGGCAAATAACAGCCAAGTTGCGCTCTTTCATGCAACCTTTTTCTACAACTATTCCTTCTTCTTCTTTCCATTCTTGCTGTTCTCATGCGTGAAATTCTCTACACCTTAGAGTAGATCTCATGCATGGGATCCCCGTTTTCTGTCTCTTCATTTTCTCCCTCAGCAGATGTTTTAGCGCGTAGCCCGGCACCTGAAGGACTACTGCGGATCCTTGGGGCTCTGCAGCAGAGTAGGTAGTGTGTTATTCCTCCTTACTGCCATCCGGGGAGTGCTGGGACCATATGGCCTCAGCACCTTAGGAGTTCCTGTACCTCCTGTGGCACCCGTACATAACATAGACGTTCGCCGCGTAAAGGACTTTGACTTTACGCAGTAGTAAACCTAACTTGAACATTAAAAAAAAGAAAAATAAAGACTAACATGATGCTGCACTGTTTTCCTGTGTGACATTCGGCACCAGAGGGACGATGGCTCCAGCGCGCTAGAAAGCCTCGTCACTCTAATCTAATCTTCTTTGTGAAACTGGGGAGCTCAGTCTTGCCCTGCGACGAGAACAAATTGACCTCCAATTTTATTGCCACGTCCGACATCACCATCCCAATCTTGCTCCTTCCTCGAGCTTTTTACAACGCCTCGAGCTCCTCACTGCTGAGCTTGGACTACTACACATCATGGTGGACCCTCTCCCACGAGATGCTATTCCTATCTGGCGTTTACCAGAAAATATGCTCTGCCCTCACTATTTTACTGGTCAAAAGGCAGATGTTGCAACCCTAAATCTTCGAGCTATTTTTATAGCACATGCGGAGACTCATCACGCTGGAAGCTTGCAAATCTTCACTGATGGATCAAAAAACGACGATGCTGGGGCTGTGCAGCGGTGCTTCCCGTGCGCGTCGTCACTAGGACACTCGCTATCAGCGTCAGTTTTCACTGCTGAACTCACGGCCATTGCCGATGCCCTGTTGGAGGCCGATACTCTTCCAGATGCCAATATCTCAATCTTTAGTGATTCGCTCAGTGCTCTTCAAGCCCTGGAGATCTTCAACAATTGCCACCCTGCCGTTTCAGCAATCTTCCGCTGGCTTGTGCAATTGTCCCCCAAGCATAAGAACGTTCATTTGTGCTGAATTCCGAACCACTGCTGGGTGGTGGGCATTGAGCGGGCGGACGAAGCGACGCGAAGAGCTGCAGCGGCGCCTGACACAGCAGAACAGCGTCCACTCCCATATAAAGATTTTTACCCAGCGATTAAAATAGCTGTGCGAAATATATGGAACGTGGAATGGTCTGATGTTCCTATGAGAAATAAATTATGTGCTATGAAAGACACCCTGGGTCGCATCAAGCAACCGATCTCGACGGACTGAGATAACTCTTTGCCGATGGAGAGTTGGAGATAGCAGACTAACGCACAGGCACCTAATGGAGGCGTCGCCACCCCCATACTACATGAACTGTCTAGTCCCTTTTACAATAGCCCCTGTTATTGCAGAGCGCCCCACATGGACAAAATGTCAACGCACATACTTTCCAGGAGTCAGTTCCTGGACCTTCCTGATACACGTCGCCTAAAGCTTACTGAGTTCTCTCAGAGGCTATTCAGTGAGGAACCGCTTCTCAGCTACCTTCGAGAAACCAGCCTCCTAACTAAAATGTGATCTGTTTTGAACTGATCATACTTAATCTTACTAACAGATTGACTCCTCTCTTCCGGAGGACCACCTTTTTCGTTGTTCACTTTGAGTATGACACATGTGTGACCTCTCCCTATATCCCTATAAACAGTTGTAACCTAACCATGCCGTGAGTCTAAACAATACTGAAGACTGACAGTGAGTTGTCGATGACATGATGCAGGGCTGGCTGCTGGCTTGATGTTCGGTGCCAGAAGGACATTGACTCCAGTGCACTAGAAAGCCTTGACACTCTAATTTAATTTCGACATTGAACAAGCATACGACACTACCTGGAAATACGGAATCATGAAAGAGCTCTACTGCAATGGCCTGAGAGGCCCCCTACCACGTTTTATCCATCAATTTCTGCAAAGTCGTACCTTCTGGGTCAAGAGGCGACACCCTGTCACCATCGTATCCGCAAGAAATGGGCGTCCCCTAGGGAAGCGTCCTCCGTGTCACTCTTTTTATCCTTGAAATTTACCAGCTAGCCGGCATTCTTCTGCGTGACAAAAGCCTGCTTTCATCACTATACGTGGACGATCTACAAATAAGATACAGGCATCCTAGCCTTTTAACGATTCAACATGAACTCCAGAATTGTCTAAACCTAGTCGGGAACTGGGCTTTCTTCAACAGATTCCGATTTTTGCCCTCTAAAACAAAAAGCATGCATTCTACCCGTTTGCCCGGCTTACACCTGGAACCAGACCTAACGGTGTATAACACACCTCTAGTATCCGAAGAATCTTTTAAGTTCCTGTTACAGCTCTGGAGGCTCGCTGCAAAATGCAAAGGGACTTATCTTCTCGATAACCTCCCTGAAATTCGGTGCCGATATGGAGACCGGTATGACGTTATTCAGAACAATAATACGCTCACGCATTGTCTATAGAGCCGTTGTTTACGTTTCAGCAGCCAAACCACTCATGAACCCCTCTCCACAAACGTAAACAACGCTCTACGTATCACAACAGGAGCGTTCCGTTCCACTCCCATCGAATCGCTGAACGTGTTTGCTAACGAGCTCCCTCTTCCGCTCCGGAGAGTCAATCTTTCGCTACAATACCACTTCAAGACCAGCAGCTTTATCAATAGCCCAGCACTCAACGGCGTCACCAACATTCTCGATAAGTGCCTTTTCAAGGCTAAGAAGAATATATGTCCACCTTTTTTCCTACGCGTGGTCCACTTGCTGACCTCGCGGAACATCAATCGCAGAGCAATCAAGCCTTCATTCTCCTACCGAATTCTTTAAATCAACACACCAACTTGGATGATAAGCCCAGCGCTGGTCAACCTAGATTTGCCTCCGAGACTACTTGATGAACACCCCCCCCTAAAGCTACTGGTTCACGGGTCGCACGGGGTCACGATCCAACCGGGGGGGTGAACACCCGATTTCCTTTCAGACCCTTCTACTCTTCACTCTTCACTATCTCTCCTTCTCTACCCCTTCCTGGTAATGCTTTCACCTTGGTTACTCCTTTTACCTCGTTTGTTTTGTTGAAACTGCATTAACTTATCTCTCTTCTTCTCTTGACAACTTTCCCCCATTTTTTTTCCCAACTTTTTATTTTTATTTATTTTTTCTGCTTCTTTTTCCACGTTTAGTTTTGTTAACTTTCACTTTATAATTTTTTTTTTCTTCCGTATTTTTTCAAGTTTAGTTTCTGTGTACTTTTACTTTATTATTATTATTATTATTATTTTTTTTTTTTCAATCTATTTTTGTGTTCTCTTGAATCTATACTCACCAACTATCAAGGTGGCCAAAGTAGCAAAGTTGACGACGGATAACGCTGTAAATGGTATGACTGCATTAGGCCTCTGCGATGTGGTGGACCGGGGGGTGGGACAACCTTCAGCGAACCCGTTGCTGGGGTAGAGCTGTTGGAAGGTCTTGCTTAACCGTCGGAATACTGTGTTGCAGGGGAAACGAACCTCACATAGCTCACAAGTGGTGCTCGTCGAAAGAGCCAGAAAACACTTGCTATATGCGCTCCGAGGTGGGCGTGGGCATGTTGAGGGGGCTCCTCGAAACTCATGGATTCTCTTATTGAAATTCAGCAAATGTTGACGACCCAGACTTCTCCATTGGACAGCTCTTCTGAACAACGGCTATTGCAACAACAACAAAAGCAACAATAACGGTTATCGCAAGATAATGACGTATCGGCGTCACCATCTGGTGGACGTTCTTCAACACCGCCATCACCCGGCGGTCGCGCCCAAATAGTGGACGTAAACCCCCTCCATCCCAGGCTGCCTGATGGAGAGATGATTAGTCAACAGCAGCCTTCCCCCACTTCTGGTGG
>SDVV010039116.1:0-10662 GCA_016164225.1 Gammarus roeselii | reverse complement strand
AACCACATCGAATGCCTTTGAAAAATCAAGCAGCACAACATCCACAACAAAGCCATCATCCACCCAGTCTAAAACATCTGAATAAGCCAAGAGAAGCTGATCCCCAGTAGACCGAAATTTCCGGAATCCAAACTGGTGAGGGGAGAGAATCTCATTGCTCTCAAGAAACTCAACCAGACCGGAAACAATAATCTTTTCCAAACTCTTGCAGCACACAGAGGCCGGACTGGCAGGGCAGTAGTTCAGAGGATCATACCTTGACTTACCCTTGAACAGGGGGATCACACTTGACTCCAGCCACAAATCCGGAAGAACTCTACAAAGTAATGACCTCTGAATAGAATTAACAAATGCCCCGACAGTGCACCCGCACAACTCTTCAGAAGCTTTGGATGTAAGCCATTGGGCCTTATTGCCGACGAAGCGTCTAGAGCAAACAACACGCTAAGCACCTGAGCATGAGTGACAACTGGATCAGGCATCCCTCCATGAAAGACCTGATTGGGAGCTGGATTAGGAGGAGCATCAACAACAAAAACGGAAGCAAACGCATCAGCAAAAGTTTCACTCATGACCTGGGGGCAGTCAACATACCCACCACCAGAAGCGTGAAGAAGACCAACGGACAAACGACCCTTCTTTTTTCTGCGGATGTATGAGTGAAAGAGCTTTGGAAACTTGCAAAATCGATCCATGAGATGCTCCTCATACTGAGCACGACTCTGGATAGCAAAGGTTCTATACTGATGGTTCAAGGCGTTAAATACGCCCATAGCCAGTACAGAACGAGGATCCCCTCTACTGAAGGAAGCTCTCACACGCTTGAAGTCCTGCCAAGCAAGATATCTCTCTCGCATTAACCGCCGAGGTGGATGAACAGACCACGGCACAGACTGGGCTCCACTGTGAACTGGAACATGCAGATCAACCAACCCCATTAGAATGGACATCAGGTGCACAAAACAACTGTTGACCGACAAGTACATAAATTCCAACTGCCAATCAATATCAAACAGGGACCTCGATATGGCATTATAGTTTCCCCTATGCCAGAGGTACCTTCCTCCATGAAAAAAGTCAACATCTTGCTCCAGTTCCAAATGGAAAAGATAGTCGCACACAACAGGAGAGTGCATACAACAAAGAAACGGGGAGAGCACCTCAACACTACCCACCCTATCCAACTCGGGTGTCAGGAAAAGGTCCAAAATGGAACCACCTGCAAGAAAAGTGCTCTCAGTCACCCATTGTGTCAAACCAACAGAGAGAAAACAGTCCAAAAAAGACATATCCATCGGGTGAACGTATACATCAAGAACATTCTCAAAAGGCAAAGCCAAGGAGGGCAGGTTGAAGTCGCCCAAAACCACCACCTCACGGTCAGCACAAAAAGTCAAGATCAGCTGGATGAGCCAAGAATTGCGAGCCTCATCATAAGATGGGGGACGGTAGACAGCCAACACCCAGACATCAACATCCAGCAAGTGAATGACAGCAACATTAGGGCACTCAAGGTTGCATTCAACAAAACGAGCCCCCCTCCTCACAAACAAGCAAACACCATGCTTGCAAACAGCGCCCTCAGTATCACACCTAACAACATCAAAACCCTCCAACAAAATGAAGGACGAAGGAACCAAAGCAGTGAGCCAAGTCTCGCTCACAGCAATAACATCCAAGGCGCAGGACCCGACCAAATCAACCAAGCAAATATCTCAACAAATTCTATATTTTGAAGGATGCCAAACAAGATCCAACAGAATGTCACTGAATTTGTCTCTCCCTATGTGTGCAAAGTTATAATGTACACACAAAGCAAGGTCCAGAACAATGGAAAATGATGCAACTATAACAGGTGATGAACTATTGAATACCAGAATATTGATGATGATCAAAAGCTTGTTCTGATGGTGAATAAATGGTGTTAGTTCCTCAGAAGTCATTGAGGAATGATCTGGTCCATCATGGGTCAGTGGGAAACTTTATTAATGTACCTGATTCCACTGATGATTCTAATACCTTGAATGGATTATCATCTACCAGTAATTCTAGAAACTCCAATGGGTCATTTTCCAAACTTGAAAGTTTTTTTATGATCCTTTTAAAGGCTTTGTGGCCACAATTCAATCAAACACCAAGTCGCAAAAGTTGAATCAGTATAGACAAAAATTGTTCACTAATTTGTTTAATTCTAAAAATAGTAACAATGAAATGAGCAAGAACAGAACAAACAATTGCCATCTGGTTGTTGGACTTGATCTAAAGGAACTGTACAATTGTATCCTAATGTCTAACCTAAAATATTGAACATTTGTGACTTGCTTTTTACAAATGAGATTTTTTTGTTTGACCAGCAAAATTGAATAATTGTTTGAATGGAAGTCAGTTGTTCTATTGAACAGAAAGCATTCAGTTGAAATTTGCTTTGGGTAATCTGACCTTCATTGGATAATGTGAATCAATATTTCCAGTAATAGCTGGATGCAATTGGGTGTCGTACATGCCAGGATGATGCAATGGTTCTAATTCTTAATTCTGTAGCTATTGTTTCACCTTGAAAGGAGGGAGGAGAGTGTGTAAACTAATTTAGTTAGGTGAAAATAAGCAGTCAATTTTTTTTGTGAATTTGTCAATCATTAGACTTAGGGGTTGGCATGAATTCAGGAAGTACCTTGTTGATGAATTCATATTTGAGGTGATCATCCTTTGAACCAAATTGCTGCAGTATTGCACAGATATAGCTATTATCTATATGTGATGAAAGTCATGATTAGATTTTCCACTTGTGCACCCTTTCACTCTTCAATGCGTTCAAACCTTTGATAAGGTGATGAGATCATATGATCTGTAGAGAGTTCTTTTGTAAATATTATTGAAGCAACTATGGCTCTATCACTGCGTTTTGAATGTTACTACTGTGACTTGGTTAATGTTGAGTAACCAATTGCATCAGTTGATGTACAACCAGTGCAGTGGCAGCCATACAAGTTTTGTTGCATCACAGGGTGAATTTGAACAGGATAGCTTGTGCTGGTGGGGAGGTAGGTTACCAGGGGTTTACTACTGTTAAGCCCAAGCTATTGTTCTCTCTGTTACATGGGTCCCTACCTATGCATTTGTTGTGATGAATTTATTCATTCTTGTGTGTATTCTTATATCTTGAATAATGAGTTTTTGTTACATTGCAGGTCATATTGTTTATTTATATATAAAATCCTGCTTGATCAATCTCCTTTACCCAGAGTGCTTACCATTTAATTTAACTTAATTTTCTTGGCTGCTACTATTTGTCCTGACTTTCATTACTATTTCTCTTGGTTAACTTTATATTTACCCATTTGCTCAAGTGCATTTCCATTCACTAATTAATTGTTTTGATTCCTGTTTAGTTCCCTTACTTTATTATTCTTTGCTTCAGTATGTTTTTGCATGATAGTTCAAATTATTCATATCCCCTTAGACTGTTAGTTAATTCTTTCCCTAAGGACATCATAGTATTATTACGCAAGATTGAAGCAACTCATTTCAATTAGTTCATTCATATTTCTTTTGCAGTATGGTCACCTTCACATGTTCCTTTACTCCAACCATCTTTTGCTCCTATCATCCTTTGTTCCTATAATCCTTTGTTCTTTTAATCCTTTGTTCTTTTAATCCTTTGTTCCTACAATACTTTGCTCTTATCATCCTTTATTGTAACCTGATCCTTCATTCCTACACCTAACCTGATCTTGTTGTTCCTTTACTTGTCCTTCCTTATCCTTGTTCCTCCCAGCTTCCCACAATTTCTCAAACTCCTTGGAACATCCAAACCATCAGCACTGGAGAATAATTCAATATAGTTTACTTGGAGACCTATTCTTTAATTTATACTTCTGAATTTAGTCAAGTCATATCTGTGCTTCCACCCAGTTAAAGCCATCTTCAACAGAAAATAGGACTATATTTGTCCCACCCCCAGTGCAGACGGTGATGAGGTTAATTGGGTCCCAGAGGAGCACGATGGTTACGGGAGGGGAATCCAAGTCCATTGGGTCCCCCAAGCCCCCCGGTCCCTTAAGTGCCCGTGTCTCAGTTCATCTCAGCTGGTCTCAAATCATTTTGGCCAGTCTCAACTTGTGGCACCCAGCTTGACTCATTCCAAGGTGTCTCCACGAGATGCAACCAGTGTCAATAATCTCCCCCTCAGTGCCAATAATCTCTAGACTGGTAGCTGATGTTTTACTCAAGCATTTCACATAAATACATTTTTCTGTGTATGGTTTTCACAGCATGGGAGGGAAGGGAAGCAGGGGTCCTAGGGTTCAGAGGGGCCTCAAAAGGGTCCCAAAGTTTCTCAAGGGGTCCTGAAGGGTCTCAAGGGTGTTTGTTCCAAAGGGTTCCAGAAGAGTCTAAGTGGGTCCCCATGTTGTAGTGCAAGCCTTCTTCAGTTAACCGATTGTTTTATTTAAACATCCGTCAGCCTGTTTTCAGCTGAATTGGTAGTAATTGGTGCTACATTTTAACCCTACACCTTCATTATTCTTATTTAAACTCAGTTCATTTCTCGCAGTCATAATGTTACAACTAGTCACCAGCTAAATATTGTAATTCACCTTATGCACTGCTACTATCTGCTGCCTACCACCAGTTGGGGCACTCTCTGTTGGTGGGAGTGTTGGATTTGTAATGAGATACCTTCCCCAACATTTTTACCTTGTGTTGGTTTCAGCAATGTGACCACTGTGAGATTATACATTTTTGTTCTAGTGTATACGAGTCGAATGAACATAACACCCTGACATGTCTATGAGGTTTAATGAGAGATTTCTTTAGTAGCTACCCTCTAAACCAACTTTTTAAATAATTTATGAATTGCAGACAAATTGTTCCATTGTATGTATAACCAGATTTGGAATTTGCAGTATTGTGGGTATCGGCTTTGAACTCCCAGTGGGCCTGCTGTTGCTGCTCTGCTTGTGCTTGCTGGTTTGTCTCCTGGTGCGGCAGCTGGTATGTTTCTCTGGTGGATGGATCTGCTGGTGCTGGCAGCTGCTTTTGCTACCTATTGCCGAGATTCCTGAGCTTTGCAGCCTACCCGTAGCAGGCACCTTGGGGATTAGATAACTGTACCTCAGCTCCCTTGCCCTACTGGCACTTGTTATAAAATTGAAGATTTTCTGTACAGTGTGAAATTTTAGTTTGTCATGAGACTGTAATTTCAGATTATATTATTAGAACAAGAACACTTTCATTCTCCCTAGTAGCACTTTGATATTGTTCTACAATCTGGAACCGTTTGCGTGAGGACCTAGGAGATAGATATTAGTTTTGTGTTGTTATCTAGGCCAGCCACTACTAAACCCACAATCCTCCTGGTCTTTTGAGTCCCCCGAGTTCACAAAACCCGCGGGTCCCTTTAGTCCCGCAGGTCCCACAAGTACCCTTCCTTCCCCAGGTCCCCCAGTCTTGACCAGCCTTGGTTTGTCTCGACTCATCAGCTCCCCAGTCAACTTGTCTCCACTTGCTTTGACTTGTCATTCAAAACTTTTACACTCAAAGAACAACCTCAACAATATTTCACCATATCCCCATCAAAACGCTTAGCTGTGCTTGGACATGTATTAGGTGCAGGGAAGAGGGCAAGTTCTCCCTCCGTAAGTTGGACTAGACTAACTAACACATTGCTTAGTCCACCTAGGGCCCCTGAGGGCGTCCAACGATGCGTAATGAAATACCCACACCAAAGTTGATCACTATGAAAAAAGGACACATAAATAAAAGAGCCCACAAAATAAGAAAGGATAAAAAAATAAAATAAATTTGATAATGATCTATAAAATGAATAATCATCCACCCGCTCCAAAAATTTGCTGGTGTAAAACAGCAAAAATCAAGTTGGGTCAGAGGCTCAGAGCATGCAACCAGCTTCTCGAGGGTTCATCAAGGGGGCAACTATTATATGTTACTGACTTATTTGAATTAACTGTAGTTAAAATGCCATCAAAGTACTTTGAACATAAAGAATTGATAAATATTCTTTTTATGCTTGAAAAGGGCTGTGTAAAACAAATAAACAGTGCCTGTATATAATGAAACTGATGGAAAGTTAATATTTCAACAAGATTCAAGCACAACTTAATTCTTTGTCAATATTTCAGGTCTCTCTTACAATGCTATGATATAATTAAGCTTGAACCATTTAAAAGTATTGTGAATGAAACAAAAATACAAGGGATCCATCAGCATGGGTTGCTCTTCATCTGTCAAGGTCTCTGTGACATCAGGCAATGCATTTCAAAAGTAAAAATATTCCACGACCTGGCCAGCTTAAACCCAGTCTACCAAAGGAACGGAAAATATTCACATGGTTTATTAGGCTGCATCACAGAGAAATGCATGAAAGTTGCAAGTGAACAGACCTTTTATAGACCATGTGCAGATCCATGACTTCTCTTTCTCCCTCCAAATGTCACTAGTCTAGTTCCCTCTAACACAAGCTATTGGTCTCAGTTGATACGCCCTTTGCCGGCCCATTCTAGGCCTCAGTGTACCGGATTCCTTTTTTATACATAGCATTTGCCTCTAGGGTACACCAACAACTACATTCCATCGAGGGACTGCATCAGGTTTGGTAGAGAGACCATCAAGATCATTGAACTCTTTGCTTGCTCTGTCCACATCCATGATGACAGGAGTGGTTCTGTTCTCCCCCCCGTTTTTGCTGCTAAATCTGTCCGTGTTCCCCCACCACTGTCAGCATCATCACTACCAATCCAAAATTGGCCCCTCCACTGGTCAGGTGCCTGTTATTTGTTATTCTTGCATTAGGCTTCTGATCCTTTGCCTCACAGGGACGTGACAAGCACTCCTCACTCTTGTGGTCTTGAAGTTTCCTTTCAGACAGATTCAAGGGTGGTTTCCCTCTAGGCAATATTTCTTCCCTTACGAGTAAACTCCCGAATCAAAAGTGTTCCATTCCTCCTTTAAATAGACCAGCAAACAATGCTGCATCAACTTTTTCCCACTATTTGAGTTTGGTTTACTACTGTGCAAAGTCAATGTCTTGTACCTCCACAGGAGGTACTAGAACTCTTGAGGTGTTGAGCAGCAGAGCCGGGGGAGGCCAGCACAGCCATGCGGGCCAGTATAATATTGAGAACAGCTATGTTAACAAAGGTATAGGAACAGTAATTAGTGCGCACCATTGGCTATCACATGAACCATCCACATGAATTACATAAAAAAAATTATAGAACAGCACACTGTATACCAAAGAAGCATATAAAGAAGCAGCGCATCAAGACAACAGACACACACACACATCCCCACCCATACACCAACCCTCATAAACACAAACGCGTGCGCACACACACACCACAACCCACCACTCCAGCATCACAGCAATATATACATATATATAAAAAGGGGGGGGGGGGAAGTCACATCCAGCAGGTAGATCCAAAGCTAGGCTGCCAACATGTTACAGAATAACCTCCCCCAACTTGAACAAACTCAAACAGAACATCACCCAGAAATTCTGAAAGCAACCCCTTGAATACAGCCAGGGAATCTGACTCCACCACACAACTTGAAAGGCTATTCCACAACTGAACACATCGTGCTCCAAAGAACCTCTTCTTGATGTCTGTATTACAAGCCGGCATCAAAAGCTTACAGGGATGGACACGTGTTCTCGCATCAAGAGCTCTCCAAAAAATACCCCCAAAGATAGCGCCACCGTCCAATCTGTAGATGATCCTCCAGTATTTAACAAAGTCCGCCCTGAGAAACCTACCTCCTATAGAAAATAGGCCAAGGAGAATTAACACACTAACTACTCTGCATCAGAGCCCCAACCCTTTACAGTAGTCTTAAAGGTACCACCAGGGTTGTGCATCCCTACACCTGCTGAGGAGAAATGTGAAGAAGAACAAACGTGGATCCCATGCATATGATCCACACTAGGTGTAGAAAATTTTATGCATGAAAACAGCATGAATGAAAAGAAATAGGAAGAGTTGAAGAAAAAGATCAGATGAAAGAAAGAGCGCAGGGCACCCAAAAGGAGAATAGTGGGGAAGAGTATGTGTCGGCGTGAGCTTGCATACCAGTGTGTGCAACAACTATTATTGAGATATTTAGAAGAAGTATGAAATGAGTTGAAGAAATTAAAACTAAACATATGATGCAACTGAGGTAAATAGAAGTTAAGCAAATTCAGGATGGAGGAGAAAAGAGGAAATCATGTGTTCATCCCCACGGTTGGGTCCTGACCCTGTGCGACCCTCAAACCTTCAGCTTTAAGGGGGGGTTGTTATGTTGGATGAGTTGTTTTTCAAGTTTCATTCAGTAAAATCAGAGTGAGAGTATGCAGTTGTGCTTGTGAAGTGAAGATTTATAGGTGCGCATATTATGAGTTTGAAGAGGCCGCCATCGTTGTATTGTTGTTGGGATGGTTGTGGAAGAGTGTGATGTGGCAAAGAATGTTTGCCGACAAACTTTTGTTTTATTTTTATTTTAGGGAGTATAGCAATGTGAATGTGACCTTTGAATGGAAGGTATTTTAGTTCATATATTACAGACAAATGCTGTTTGGGTACATTTGAAGTAGATATAGATACAGACATTAGGCCGCATCCCCCAGAAAGGGGGGTGGCCAACAGCAAGGCGCACCTCACACCCTCAAATGCTCACACTCACACTGTTACCGTGGCGGACGCAGGTGGGACAACACGTGTCCACTACGAATGCAAATGACGGTACAAAAGGTGTGGAAGCGCAATTAGTCAAGTTAAGGATATGAAAGGAGTTTGGTCCCAATGTAACTATGTATTAGATAAGCAAGTGGTCATCTTATCATCACAGCAGTCGGTATGTTGTGCAACTAACTATACAATTTAGGATGTCCCATTTGAAAAGATGAAGCTAACCAGAAAGGAGCAGCCTAACCTAATTAGTATCAAGTTGGGGATTTCAGACTAAGTGAAAGAGCATGTGTAGGTGATCAGAAAGCTGTAGGATAAAAATCATAAATAAGCATTAGTTCAACTTACCAAAAAGGTAGTAAATCCTGAAAGGTCCAAAGGATAAGTGATCAAACTTATAAGGGGAAGTCAAACTTAATCTTACATGCAGAAGCATATCATGCATGCAGAAGGCATGATGCAAAAATAGAATTAAACCAAGGGAAACCAAATATATGGGAAATCAGATATGAGTTAGCTAATGGAAGGGCAATTCATATGAATATAATGCAAAACAACTGACTTAAGCAAATGGAAACAAATAAATAAATAAATATGATAAATGGAAATCAAGCAAATCAAAGTAAATTGCAAATCAATATTCAAAAGTTATAACTGAATGAATGCATAAAACCAAGAATAATAGGCAACTAAGGTCACTGTTAAGAGCTTTAACCTATAGCAATATTGTACATATATATACCAAGATGCAGCCTATAACTATGTACATTACACTCACCCAGTGCAGTATTGGTCATGACAAGTATTATCAGATTAATAGTAGATGTGAATAAGCAAGCAAGCAAGCAAGCAAGAAGCAAGCAAGCAAGCAAGCAGAGAGGGAACACAAGCAGGCAAGCATGAAGTGCACAATTAGAGAATGTTATATTCGGCAAGGAATAGAAAGTTATTAATAAAATGAATTATACTTGATGTATGCAACCAACTATACATATATGGCCAATTAAAAGCAAGAACGTAATACATCAATAAAGCAAACAGATGGCTTGGGGGAATAAACAAGCTCCCTGTAACAACACAACTTAGCCCTTTTGTGCTAAAGGGTCCGGCAGGTACCCCTTCAACATACACACTGGGTCACGAGTGCAGTCCAAGGATCCGTCGTCAGCAGCAGGCCCCGACAGTTTTCACTGATTTATCCCTGCGGCGTCATAATGACCGCCCCCCCCCACCCACAACCATCACGACAGCGGGATGCTAAGGGCCGGAAAGCAGATAAGAGCAGCGTCAAAATCAACCATTCACAACCTTTCTCCACTCACCCCTGTTCATTGCAGGCTCTCTTGCCACCTCCACATTCATGTCTCTCCTTCCCTGCGCCTGATTCAGACCATCCATCAACCCAAACTTAAGTCTACCTCTAGGCCTGCAACCACTTGCCTCCGCATTCATCAGCCTTTTCACCAATTTCCCTTCATCCATCCTCTCCATGTGCCTGAACTATCTCAGAACATGCGAATTCAACCTGTCCTTGAACTTCTTCACCATCCCTGTTCTGATTCAAACCACATCGTTGGTGATCCGGTCTCTCAGCCTTACTCCAGCCATGCTCCTGAAACATTTCATCTCAATAACATTCAACCATCTTCTCTCCTCTGCTCCCACCCCCAAGCCTCAGGTCCGTTGAGTACAGTTGAGACAACAAAACCTTCATGCAGCCTTCTCTTTGCTTCAATCCTAATACGTCCTACAGCTCATTACACTCTGTAGTGCACCCAACACTTTACATCCCTCCTTCACTCGCGCCTCCACTTCCGTTTCCACTAGTTCAGTTTTCTCCACATGGGAGCCCAGATACTTAGAACATTGAACTTCCACCAAGAGCTCTCCATTTAGGGTGACACTAATTTTGCTCGCATCGACATTCCTCGAGCATCTCATTACTTTACTCTTACCCACGTTCACTCGAAGCTTC
>SDVV010039115.1:0-10662 GCA_016164225.1 Gammarus roeselii | reverse complement strand
ATGTGATAGTAGTGCGAGCAGAATTTGAAATAGAAGGCTATTTTTCTTCTTCGTTTTATTCCATGAATCCAAGTTACAGAAGAAAAATTATGAGATTATAGAAAACCGTTAGCTATTCATTGTTAAATTGGCTGTCAATCATAGTCAGTAATGTGCATTTACTACTAAAAGAATGCACATTTATCTCTCCAACGATCAACTTCTCCTGGCGACTGCCAATTTAGAAAATCTGAGCCAGTCGCTGTCTCCAAATCGGATCAACGCTTGTCGCTAAGCCGATTGAGTGGCGAGGAGCAATATGAGACCGGGTAAACAGCTGAGGGGGCGAGGAAATCCCATAATTGAGTTGATTGAAAGAACCCCGAGGGTGCGTCATTGGCATCTGCAATGTGATAGTAGTGCGAGCAGAATTTGAAATAGAAGGCTATTTTTCTTCTTCGTTTTATTCCATGAATCCAAGTTACAGAAGAAAAATTATGAGATTATAGAAAACCGTTAGCTATTCATTGTTAAATTGGCTGTCAATCATAGTCAGTAATGTGCATTTACTACTAAAAGAATGCACATTTATTTTGTTCGACAACCAAACTGGAATAAGTTGCATGTTTGCGCTCCGGTGATGCTGTCAAATCTTATATCTTCAGGAGAGCACATTGCGATCTTGACTGTCCTTTTGAGCTACAACGATGTTCAATAAGAGTTCATATACAGTGCAGAAAATGAAAATGATTATTTTCCATCGCATTATTTGAAAAACATATTAATGAATGTTGATGAGCCCAATCTTCCAACACTAGAATCCGGACAGTAGTTCACCGAAAATATTCATGTTCCACTTGCCAGAACACTCCTATAGATTTGTTTAGTCATGGTAACTATCACGATTAACGTCAAGACAATTGTGTAATTTCCAATATGATGCAAACCACGATTCGAAAAAATATATCAAATTTCTTGACAGCATCGCTAACTTGTTCATACACAATACGTTCAGCTACACCTTACCTGCAATCCATTTTGAAATCCATCTATCTTACCGTGTTAGGGAATCGCTCTCCGGACATTGCACAGTAATGAAGGCTAAATTGCTTTGTTCGTCGTCGATTCTAGTCTTGTGAATGCGTTGAAAGTTAGGGTGAGGGAGTTGACATTTATTCTGAAGAATGAACTAATGGACAACTTCTGTTGATTTAAGTTTCGTGAGAACAACACATGAAATATTTTAATGTACAGGTATTTAACGATGGGTAAACTTCAGTTCCCACCAAGATTCGATCCCGCTTGACGTTAACACGAGTCCAGAACATTAAATACTCGTCCATCAAACACAACGAATGTTGAGATTCAAGCTTTCGTGGGTATTGCTAGGGTTAGGTTCGACAACAAATTCCTTTGTTCACCAGTGTTATAGCCAAATGAACGTGCTAGAGATGTTAGGCAGAACATTCCCGCAAATCTTGGTGGGAACAATAACCTCGTCAAATGATGAAATCCACTTCCCATTTTCATATGTCTCCCAACGATATTTTTGGTATATTATATCTGATATGTAATGAAGGTAGAAGAAATCATTGTGACATCGAAAATATTTATCTCCCAGTCAGTCAAAAATATCCCACATGAGTTCTCAGTCGGCGAAACACGCTTCGGAAGTTTTGTTTGTCCGTTTTTGTTCGGAATCACTCCTCCCATTAGGGAAGTTTTGCAAACAAAAACTCGTTATTCTCCAAGATGTCGATACGTCCAGCAAAGTTTCTAGTCAACAAACCAACACTAACTCGTATTCAACACTGAACGACTTTACACTCTGTGTCTGTTTTCTTTTTTTTTCGGGTACACACAAATGCGTGAATAAGTTATTATTTGCCGATTCAAATAATAACTCGTGGTAAATAATTTTCATGATATATTCTGCTAGAAACAATGAGACCGAATTGTTTGTATGGCTGGGCACATTGTATCTCCTGTCAGTTTCCACGCCTCCTAAAAAATAGCTAAAAGCAAGCCGCTCAGTAAATTCTTTTAATCTTGGTAGTTTCACGTCCTCAATCGTCTTCCTTTATAATGTCTATTACATTATTTGTGCTCACAACAGTCTACCGTGCATTGCATCACGGAAACAACACGTCAAAATATTCTGCCCACCACTTCCGAACAGCGTCACTCCCTACTGTGATCCGCTCGCTTACACCTCCCACCTCCTCTATTCTCTCAGAATCACTCTTCTTCAATCATTTTACTTATTCCTAGATTATCTTTTCGCTTTACTTAAAATAACTTGATTCTTGTCTTCCCAATATAACATTGTAAGGAGAGATTTTTTTTTGGAGCTGCATGCCATATTCGAATATTCATTCTTCAAAATATGATGTTCAAAAATGTATCATCTTTGGTAATTGGATAGTACAATTCATAGAGACGGGTACCCCTTCATCAATGTCCGTTCAAAATGTTGTATGATAAAAGGAACAATGACGCTTGGTGACTCCATACATTAGTATATTGCTTTCCTTTGTTTTGCCAGTATTACTTTCAGAGATTTTTAGGCTTACGCAGCCCGAGTATAAATTTCATTATCTGGGAATTCCAGTCAAAAAACATATCATTTATTAATATATTCACCTCCAACAATTCTATGACCGAATTTCACCTTTGCAATGATACATGATATCCCGAATATTAGGCTTAATATTTATAATATTTATCATTTGCATTTAAAAATTCGTAGATCGTTCTCTAACCCTATCGCTTGAAGATGTGAGGCTCACACCGCCGAATCATTTGTGTGTAAGCCTCCCCTGGTCATTTGTTTGCGTCGCTCTACCACATTGTGGCTGCTGTATGGGCTTTGGATGGTAAATCGGGAACGACGGACAACCTACGTTATCTTTTCTAGGTTGTGAAGGACTAATGGCTTCAGGATTACTGGATTGAATCGTCAGCCTACAATAGTGGCCATTTTGGTTGCAAATTAACGAGACATGTGGGGGCCGGTCTGCTTGCATTAGAATAAGTTATCCGACGCCGAGATGGTCGGAGCAACGATCAAGTGGCACTGAATAACATCAACGATTTTTCGGTGATGAATAACATCAACGATGCAGTGGCGGTGGATAAGATTATCGATCATGTGGACGAGAATTAGACCAACAATCTAGTAGTCTAGAATGGGAGTCCAGCGGTTGCACTAAAATTATTTCAGCACATGCTCACTATATCCACTTCACTTCAGCTCACTGTCATGGCCGGGCACTGTCATAACTGCTAAAAATCTTTCAGCACACGTGCTTTTCCGCTAAACAATGTTTCAGCTTACCCGCAATTGAGCCTCAATCATAGCATCCCTCACTCAGAGCAGCTACTGTCATATCCGCCACTGTCATATCAGCCACGATTCGCACCATTTTACTGGTGCGAAACCGCGAAAAAACGGCATTACGTACCATAGAATAATACGTAATATTGCCCCGCGAGTTAGAAACACGAACCTTTACCCCGCGGGTTAGAAACACGTACCCCTAGGTAGGTGAGGTAAGAAAAGTTTCATTAAAGTGATAACCAGTAAAATTGTACCTTACTTTTATATGTAGAACAACTCGCGGCAGATATGCAAGTTGGTGATATGACCATGGAGGTATAATAGTGTTATACCTCCATGGATATGACAGTGGCTGGTCTGACTGAGGAATGCTATGAATGTTCGTTGCTAATAAATGGTTCCGTAGTTAGGTAGTCGGAACAACTTGTGACTGATATGACACTTAGCGGAGATGAAAAGGGCTGATCTGACGTTAGCTTTAAGAGATTTTAGCGCCAGGTATAGCGACCCGTCTAGAATAAGCTCAGCGATCAAGATGTCTTGAACAAGATCATTGTCCAAGCGGTAGTTAATAAATTCGATGTAGGTTACAGTGCAAGGCAAATTCCAAATTGGTAATGTCCTAAATTTGACATTTCTTTTGGTTTTTTATACACCAGTTAAGCATTTTCGTGGTTACAATCGTTGATGTTAACTGATCGCACAATGAAACAGTTTAAAGTTCGACCAATGAGGCTATTGTTGATGGATTCATACAATAGTCTATGCTACAATAAAAACTTTCTCCCGTTCTTTAAACGCGTTTTCATGCCTAATAAGCAATAAGGGAAGACTATTTTTTTAATGAAAAAATGTCATCAAATGAGGCCACAGGTTTAATGAAAGTGTACATAAAAAAAATGATTAGATACATAACACAGGAATTTATTTCAGATAAAAATGTTGGGAAATCCTTTGGTTAGTAATTCAACTATCGAGCGATCGTATAAGATTTATGTTTTTTGCTGCTGGATTCCTTGCCTTATTTCTACTTGTCGGGACGCATCTTCGTCTTTGAACATTATTATTTTTTTGATTTAATAGTAGTAAAATGGAAACATATAACTCTAACATGACATTCAAATATCAAACAATATTGAAATATTATGAAACATTGAACTTGTACAGCAGAGGAAACATTTTATGTCTCCTTGGCTGTTCAGACTCTACATGGATGGAGTGGTCAGATTGGAGCATGCGATGTGTTGGGTCGAGGATTGAAATTATTGGGCGGGGTTTGCGGTTTGCTGAGAGAAGTTAGGTAAGCCAGTCTCAAAGATTTGTAGGCTGTCAGAGAAGAGGAAGCTACAAGTTACTGTTGATAAATTAAAATCAATGAGATGTTCGAGGAATAACAATGCGTTTGAAATTTTTGTCCGTCGAAATTGATAGCTACTGGAGCAAATTCAATGTTTTAAATACCTGGGCTCTCAGGTGGAGAAGATTGTACAAGTCTCAACAGGTGCACTGAATGGGGTAATGAGTTGTAGGATATTGAATATGGAAGCAAATGGAGTGTTGTATTAGAGGGTTGTTGTCCCAACGGCTTTCTGCGGGTATAAATCATAGAGGCGAGAGCTGAGAGTAGCGTTGATTGCAATTGCTTCAGAGGCGCGCATAATATTCTGCAAAGCCCAACGACTGAGGGAGATGACCGATAGAATGACAAGACTATGTAATTGATGGTGTTGGTTTACTTATCGTTCGGTCAGCGACAGTAAACTATGCCAAAGCGTGCTGGATCCTGCTAATGTCTTCATGTTGAGTTCGTCTGTCGACATTCGCTAGTTCGTCAAACACAGGTTGCAACTAAATTAATCAAAGAATTGAAACCAATCGTATGAAGAATTTCTTCTTAGTCAATACACAAAGTTTTATTTCATTTTGCAGCTATTTTGAGACATAATATTGCAAAGTAAATCACATTAGACATCAATGAATTGATTGACTACACGCTCTATGTCCGCCTCATACAGGCTACATCTAATCACATGGTCCCAAACTTATAAGCCACCATGTCTTAGTGCAGTTTATTGCCATTGGTCTGCATCCGGGACGGCATTTTGAACATAGACTCCGCGAAAAATGAATTTCAAATTCAATTACATTTTTCAATCTATTCTGACAGCGGCTCTGGACCTAGATATGAATTGAACTTGCCTTTAATCGGGATGAAAAAAACATCCACCAGGAGACGTGTTAGACCAGTCACTTTTTCACTACGAGAAAAGGCAGGTCAATCAATTTTCTACCATGAAAAGAGTCAAGTCAATCTATTTTCTACCATGAGACGAGGCAGGTCAGTCAATTTTTCTACTACGAGAAAAGTAGATCAGTCAATTTATCACCAGGAGAAGAGGCAGATCAGTCAATCTTCCCCCAGAAGACGAAGAAAGTCAGTCCATTTCCCACACTGAGACAAAGCAGGTCAAAGAAATAATCCGAGACAAGTCATGTGATTTTGTTTCACAATTGCTGTAGTTGAATGAATTACGAATTGAGCGTCTAATATGAACCACATAAATGTCCATACTCATTTTGCAGAAATTTCAACGACCACTGGAAAATTGTCATTAGCAAATGTCTCCATCTTTATGTGTACACGATATAGTAAATTCGTACAAAAAAGTGCGTTTGGAGAGATCGATACTTATAATGTCATTCGCAGGAAGAACACGTTTTGGTAGAGGACCGTTTTTTGGATTACATTGTGTTCTACTAATGTTGTCAAGTTTGGAATAGTCAAATGAAAATCTTACGCCTAAGCAAACATAATCGTTCACTTATCCCTACACACAAATGTATTACTCTCTTTCCAGTTGTCCTTGAATTATTACTGATCATACGTCACGATAAATTAGGTTTACTTTGAGTATACGAATGAACATCATCCGCGGGAATTATAATTTTCGAAGACGTTCTTGCCAGAATTGTGTGTGATAGGCGCTGTGCACCTGTAGGTGTATGGAAAAGGACAGGTGTGGTGGGACCAAGATGTTAAAATGGTGGTAACGTGGGATGTGATCAGAATTTAAGGATGTTTTACACTTGTATGAGGATGTTCGAATTCAACTACATTTTTCAGAGAAAAATCAAGTTGATAATAGCTGCAGGACCCGATGAGCATGCCAATATGAAGTCTAATAATGACGGGTTGTAAACTTTATTACAATTCAATTAGCCCCGAGCCAGTTTCGTACACACAAAGCAAGTTATTCAGTGGGTTTTTGTCGGAATACCACTTATCAAGTTCGGCTCTAACGTCTTCCTCATTAAGTTAGTATATTAAAGTTGTACTAATATCATTAAATAAAAAATAGTGCAGTAAACGTAGGTTGAACAGATATTTAGCCGAGTGAACCCGCAGAAATATGAAGCATAATTAATAAAGCATTGATAACCGAGTGGGTAACACGCTTGTCCAGAGTAGCTTGCAGCTCTGGTAGGTGATATTTTAGGGCGGCGGAAGTTTTTTACCAAATAATGATCACGCAAAATTTCGTCTCACTTGATATGCTTCTAAAGCTTTGTTAAAAGATTCGAAATAAACTGATTCGGAAAAGTTCCGTGACCAAACTGAAGAAATTATTGATGAGTAATTGGTCAAGTCAATGGAAATCAACGAGCGTATTCACCAATCAACTTTCAAACAAAGAAGGACCGGGATTATATTCATGATACTTTCAAGTTCGGTGTCTAACGATAATTCGAATAATAACCCAAAAAAATCGGTTAAAGTCCAATTGCTTTCTTCAAATTCAACACAATAGGGGGCGCAAATACACCTCAATTGAACGGGACGCATATACATCTCAATTGAACGCGGCATCCCGTAACACGTGTACACTGGGAATTAATTGACTGTTGTGATCTGAGATGACTCGCCTGATAAGAGTATAACAAACATGCTAGCTACTTCAGCAGTTGGTGAGATCTCAATAAAAGGAGCTTATGAAAATACCTTATCCCTAACACCTGAAATCTTTTTCACATTTAAAACATGAAAACAACCCTCCAATGTAAAATAAGTAGCTAAAATAATGATATATGTAATATATTAATGTATGTTTCTGTCGTGCATTAAGTGAGTAATCATACCCACGACAGAGCCACAATATTATTGTTGGAGATCTTACTCTGTGAAATCATAGATAAAAAAATTGAAAACAACACCAATTATTATAAATCAGCAACACTGTTGTTGTTCACTCTGTTGTGGTCCACCTTGTTGTTGTCCACTCTGTTGTGGTCAACTCTGTTGTTGTCCACTCTGTTGTTTTCCACTCTGTGGTAGTCCACTCTGTTGTTGTCCAATCTGTTCTTGTCAACTCTGTTGTTGTCCACTCTGTTGTTGTCCAACCTGTTGTTGTCCACGCTGTTGTTGTCAATGAATAAATTGAATGTTCTATTAATTTTACTTTCATCGAAAGTCCGTTGTTGCCCAAACTCTTAAATTATCGGCTTATACGAATACAGCACATTTACAAAATAGCTAACGTCTGGTTATGGTTAAATAGTCAGAAAAATGATTTAATTTAGCTTGCATAAGTCTTACCGGTGGTAAATTCTTCATGCCTTAGACAGTAATTTGGTCTAATGTTCTTCTGGTAAAATGATAAGGTATGAGAAGCAAAACTTGTCCTGTCTAACTTCACTTGAGGCGGTATGAATAAAAAAAATCCAGCAATTCCAAAGCAAACAATTGCAAGGCCTGTTAGGAGCACTTGTCGGGAATTGCTCATAATTCCGAGGTTATTCAATATTTTGATCGGGGCGATACTTAACCAATGCAATGAACTGGGCCAGAAATAATGAAACGTTGCTAGAAAATGCATAACTAGAATTAAATCTAAATAGTCAATATATTTACTGAAATATCTATCAGTGTGAGACATTTAGGCTGGTAACTTTAGGGCCACATATTACTTTACAATTATTGGTGCTATGCACCATATATATATATATATATATATATATATATGTATATATATATATATATATATATACACGAGTTAGTTTTACAGGATACATAATAAAAATATGCCTATTAAGCTGACAAGATGTATGTGTTTTCGACGGTTAAATTCATGGAAGAAGTTTGCTGCGTAAACGTGTTTCATGAGCTACCCAAATATTCTATATATATTCTGATTTTATTTTTTAAACATTCATGTGTTTTTAAATAAACTGGAACAAATGTGAATCGACAAGTTCACTCCGTCGTATATCTCACGCATAAGATATACGAAGCGCCATGGCCAAATGCAATGTAAAGCCCGCCCAGGTCATTTGTACGCGTCGCTCAAACTCATTGTTGCCTTTGAATAGACCTAAGACGGTAAATCGAGAGAGCGCGGACAGCCTAGGCTATATTTTCAGAAGCGGCTATACGACTAATCTTCAGCATTGTAACGTTGAAGCGTCAGCCTATTAAGAGCCTGCAGGGGAGAATCAAACTGTGTTGGGCTGCCGAGCCATAACTGATTCACGAAACGTAAGTTGCCGGAAAAAAACATTGCCCGTTGTCGAGGTGTTCGGGAATACAATTTATGATCGTTGAATTGACGCACTGAAGGTCGTCATTAGTGAAATGCTACACCGGTGAACGGAGATGACGGCTTTGTAAGAGTTGCCGCCTTCATGGTGGGACATTTGAGCAACGGATGTGTTGTCAGGAATGACCGCTGTAGAGCTCCATAAGGCAACTCCGAAAGGCATTTTATAAAACCCGAGGTCATGGTTTCAGTACAAAATAATAGCTCGAGAAAAGAACGCAGTTTAGTTACTGTCAAAGGCACGTACGTCCAAAAATATTATTCTGCAAGCGTTCAGACAGTAAAAAATGAACAACTTCAAATTAAAAATTGAAAAATGAAGAAACAAATTCCAATCACAACTAAGTTTCATAACATGTCTAGAATCTTCATATAATATCGTATGGAATCAGATAACGTTTCCAGTATTTTCTACTGCCTCATTTCGTCTTTAATTACGTTTATATTCTTAACTTGAAATGAAATCGAGCAGTCATCTACGTATCACATAATCTCAGCATTTTGTTTTAAGTGAAGCGGATCAATGCACCACATTCATATCAGTAGAATTACTATTGCATACAAATATTTCTGACGTTGAAACAAGTGATACAACTATTGACACACCAATTCAATTCATGTACATTCATTTGAAAATAGCTTTTCAGGCATTTTACCGTCGTTTTCAAGGAAATAGAAACTTGCCAGGCATTTAAAAGTTTTCCCAATTTAAATGATCAAACCTAATCTCATCATCCCTAAAATTCGACATCAACTAAAAAAAGCAATCAATGGAGTTTATTTGCTAACTTTGGTGACAGACGAGAAAAGAAACGCACATCAAGTTACATTCGAGGACTCAGTGATTGGTGAGAATCTTTGACAGTCGTTTAAATGCGTCATTATTTTGTTGTTGAGTTTCGGTTGCTTATCCGACGAAAGATTCGTTCCTGCATCAATTCGTTTAACGTCATCAGTTCAATGCGACTAGATGTCCCATACTGCACAAGCCCAATATCATACAAGCGATAACGCATCGTCTTGCATTATTAGGACATTCAATGAGTATCAAATTATGGTGAGCATCTCAAAAGGCATCGCAGGTCATTAAAAGAACTTCCCTTTTAGTAATGAATTCTTAACTAAGGTTCTTTTTCATTTCTGTTCTGTCAATTCGGACACCATTGCGAGCACTTTGCCTGGCAAGATGAGGCATTTAGATATGCTTTGAATTCACTGCGAAGTTATTTAAAATGATCCCGTTTCAAATATGCTTTCTTTACCTTTAAAACACAAACGTCATTGTTACACTCATTTTCTCAAACGTTGGGTTTTATCTACCAAACGTTGGGTTTTATTTATTTACAATTCAAACTAGGAATATATTTAAAAATATATATAAATAATTACAATTTTTCTTTCGATGATTGTTCATTGTCAATTGACATTGATTGATTTGGTCTCATTCGGAATGTTTGCAATTTAAAGTGACTCAGTTGTTATTTCCTAAAATTTATATCATTCTCAAATCGATTGAAATTAGGTACTTTGAATAAAGCCTCCTTATGATTCAAATTGGTCATATTGTTGTTATTTTTACATTTCAAATTTATATTTGATCGTATTCAATTTGAAACTAACATCATTATAAATTGATTTCTTCAATTTCAATGAAAACTGGTGTAAAATCACGCATATCTGAAAATATTATTATATAGAATGCATGTATGGGTGATATATATGTATATATAGATATGTATATAAATATAT
>SDVV010039114.1:0-10662 GCA_016164225.1 Gammarus roeselii | reverse complement strand
TATATTTAGAGCTAGCAATTCTTTGGGGTATGGAATAACCTTATTGCACCATAATTTGCACGAATCTACTACGTAGATGTATTGTTCATTGACGTGCGATAGAACTTTTCTTGGTTTTGCTAGCTCCAAACGTATTTGTAAAGATACATGTTTAAATAAGTAACTGTTGCTCCCTGATACATCAAAATTTAGAGGTCCCATCAGATGTATACCATGTCGCGTACTTTCTCGAACCCAGGTCTCATTAGCGTTGAGATTAGCGAAATTCGCCGCATTGACGGTATCTGAAATCGGTGTTTGAGGGGATTTATACATCATATTCACCCCTTCGTTGTTTAGATCTAAACTTTTCATGGATGTATTTACGTTTAAATTATTAAATACGCCTGTATAACTGTTTCCTTCAAACTGAACGCCATTTAAGAACAACTTTAGACGAATTTCTTGCAACCCACGATGTTGGAGGGGAGTTAGCGTTGGGCCAAGATCAAACAGGTGGGAGAAATGTCGGCAGGGGGTTAAGTGTGAATTTGGGCACGAGACAAAGCATCGACCCGTGATAATAGATCCATGTATTCGGTGACCCTATACCTTTGACTGGACTGGGAATGATTTGTGTATTGAGCATTCAAATCGTATATGTATTTGTTGCTTATGTATTTATATTAGCTGATGTAGGTTACTATATTGTGTTATGTAAACGTGGTAGTGGACATTTGGTATATGCTAAATTTGTATTGGTCTCATAATTTGAACAGTTATTTATATACAGTTATATGAATTTAGGCTACATTAGGTTGTGTCGTTCAATGTTGGTATGAACAAAGTAGAGAATTAAAAAGATATTTTCAGTAATGTTGTACGATTTTGAATGTTTACCAGAGATGTATAGGCTTATTAGCAATAAGTTCACCTAATATGAAATAGTGTTGAGTAAAAAGGATCTTGATTGATTCTGTGATACCAAATATTGGTATCTTATACGTCTTGACATTCGATTTCATCCCGTTATCAGTTGATTTGGTAAAAAAATCTTTCAGAAACCATCATCTCACAGTGAGTGACTACCATCTCCCCGTGTCCACCTGCAAACATGGAAGGGGGAGGACTGGTATGGTACAATGTCAAGACCGCTTGAGTAGTGCAGTGGTGCTACTATGTCCAGCAACGCTTGGAGCCAGCACCGAGACTGAAGCAAATGCATGAGCATTCCCTGGATTACCATTCGGTCAGAACTAACCTGGTGCAACCCGCCTTGCCACTACCTGCGGTTCTCCGCAGTACGAGGCTATCATCACAACACCCACGCATCTCTAACGGTCTTGCTGTATCGACGTGTAGCGATACAGCACCGTAGCGCCAAGCGCCATGGGATTTATATGTCGATGTATGACAACAACGAGTCTCCTGCGAGTGTAGGGGCCCCTGTAGATACACACATCCCATGAGTTGAGCTATCACAAGAGTGCTGATATCTCATGTCTGCAGGTATCCCATGAGTTGTATGTGTTCAAGTCTTCGATAAGTGTTGCATTGTGCGATATGGTGATTGGGAAGCTACCTATTGTGTGCAAGCGTCTCATGAGTGCACATATTCCATGAGTGGAGGTATCCCAAGAGTGCACATATCCCATGACTTCAGGTATCTTTCACAATTACATATCTCGCTCAATAACACACAAAAGTTTCACATTAGGGTACTCGGCATAAATCACAAATAATTGTTTTTCCCCGAGCACACTTCGTGTTTTCAATACATCTATTGCGTCTTCCTCCGGTCTATTGGGTTCTTGACTACTCCTCTTAGTGTCGCATTGGTTTAGTATACATGTTAGATAGGTAGAAAACTTTGGTAGTATTTTATTCATCACTCCAATCCCACCCTTTCCCCAAAACTTTGTTTTTTAGACTTGAGCGAACATCTTATCGCCCCCAATTTTTTAATGAAAGGGTTATGACATCGAATCATTTCATCATATTTCTAGCTGGAAGAGACATTCCCATTAAATATATTTGCACAGATATCAGAAATGTACATAATTCACTTATCACTCAATCATTTGAGACATGTTTTTCTCTCGTCTTGTTCAATTCCCACATTTCTGAAATAGAGTACAAATTAACAATTCCGGCATGCGATACCGTTTTATTATCCCATTTGATAATAACAATACTTGAAACTAATCGGTATTACTGGACTTGTAATAAATAAAGTGAAAATGATAGATATATGTAGGCAGACAATCTGCTAAAGATTGGTAAGAAACTACATTCAAGTGGATAGATTAGATAAGAACAAAGCTTAAATTAACGATGAAACTACATTATACAAGTATGAAACGGGGCAAAAAATTTAAGATAAGTTAGGATGGGTTAGGTCTAGGGGCATTATAACAATCCTTTAATGAAAAATGTTAGAGTGGATCTGGTGAATGCTCAAAAAAGACATATATTCTGAATTGGAACACAATCTCATAACAAAAGCTTGAATTAATCAATAACTTCTAAGTGTATAAACTCCAAACGTATCACAAACATTTATATAAGTAAGACATGCGGGAATAAGCATCTAGTAAAGACATGAGAGCGGATAACATAATTGAGATGTACATTAAATTATTGAAGAATTTTAACACTGACACTCTACACAAAACCGAAAGATCAGCTCTCCAAGACTGCATGGAAACGGACCCAAATCCAGTGTCGAGAGGGAAAACAAACCAATTTTTGGATCATTACATCCAATTAAGGGTATTTTATACCCAACATTCCAATAAAATATGCGAATTTGTGCCTGATTTAGATATATTTCTCTGATAACCAATCAAAACATATAACAACAACGATAAATAATTAAATAAGATTCTTTACTCTACCCTAACCGACAATTATTGACTATTATATACGCTGTATCCTACCACACCCAGATGATAAATCCTACTCCAATATTCCTTGTGATCTGGTTCATGACTATGAACATTTACTACATATAGGTCATTCCAAAATATCTGATATTTAACACTGAGTTAGTTAGAATAAGGCTATTTGTACTACGATACTTGTTCAAAACTATAACAAAAAATTTCTTAGACCTAACTGATGCTATGCCTCTAGTAGTACAAATCCAAGCCCACAGTATCGTAACAACGAGCTCTACAATGCTTTACTAGAACGCATCTCAGTAATCTACCACTGATATATTTCCTCCAAATATTTTTGGATTGAACCCAAAGGAATCAAAAAAGTAGTATTTGTTTCCGTTTTTAAAATTAGGATCCAATGTCCCATTTTATCAGGATCGCTTCCGCTGTTAACAATCATATAGCCATTCATTTGATGCATATGCATTCTGTTTTCCGCAAAACATCCTACATAGGTACGTTACATAATTGGGACGCGATTGGATATGTGGTCAATTTGATTATTATCCATGATTACTGTAGATAGTTGGGGAATACCCTACTTGCCGATTTTATTTGGATGACACAGAGTGTATAACCTACCAGGAACAAGATCTCATTCGTAGAGGGTGAATTTTCACAGTTCACTGTTATTCGTATGTTTGCTCGTTTTTCTAGGTTAATGACATCTTCAGAGTCGGTGGGTCTTGTATCTATAACAAATATACTTCTTCCTGCAGGGAAATTTTGTCTTGTGATGAGATGAGCGCTGTTACGCCTCCCTAGAGCCGAAAGGGTTTGATAGTATGCTTGGGCACACTCTCTGGGAAACGATGATCTAATGTTGGTTACGCAGTTTCTGTTTACATCAACAATAACGTTTGTGATATCATTATGCTGGAAGTAATTTGGATTGCGATCATATGCTCCGTTGTGTGCAGATTGATCAATGAGAAACAGGGCCAATTTATGTGGAGCAGCCCCGTTGGAAGGGGAATCAATGGAGATTGAGTTTTGACTGGTAGGAAACACGATTGTTTTGACAATAGGTCGATCGAACATGTATTCAATCATGTCATTGGTTTTTGTGAGCGCTTTATTAAGAGCAAGCAAAGCTGTAGGGTATGACACAACTTTTTTACACCATAATTTACATGAATCAACTAAGTAGATGTATTGTTCATTGTCATGTGTTAGAAGAACGCTACTAGGTTTTGCAAGCTCCAAACGTACATTTACGCTGACATTATCCAATAGATAACTATTGCAACCGGATACGTCAAAGTTTTGTGGCCCCATCATATGTATACCATGCCGTACACTTTCTTGAATCCATGTCTCATTTTCGTTTTGAGTAGTAAAATTTGCCGCGACGACGGTAGCTGGAATGGGTGTTTGCAATGATTTATACATCATATTCAACCCTTTATTATTTAGATCGGAGCTCTTTATGGATATATAGGCGTTGAGATTATTCAGTAGTCCTGTATAACTGTTTCCTTCACACTGAACACCATTTAGGAATAAAGATTGACTTTGGAACATACGATGAAAGAATCCGTCAACGAGTGTAACATTTGCAGCGGCGGCCATTGCACTTCCATCTGCACTTCTAACACGGATTTTCACTTCTGCAGTTAACGAGCTCAAGTCAACCATTTCATTATCCGATCCTGGAATATGAAATTCTATAAAGGAATCGGCAATTCTACCATCATACAGACTACTGTTTGTACTTAGATAGTTTTTTTCAAATTTTGATTCGATACTTGATTCAATTAAATATTTCTTGTTGATAGAGGGGAACATATCAATCACCTCCATTTCATAGTTTTCCGTAGGGGCTTCTAGCCCTGTCATGTTGGATTTAAGGATTTAAAATTTATTTAGGTATAATGACATGTTGACAGAATAACAGAAATATCAGAATACACAGATGATACGTACCAAGTCTTCGTCAGCGTGAGCTGTTCTGAAGACAACTTGGAGAGATGATCCACCAAGCATGTTGTCGGTATAGATCCTTCCCCGAAACTAACGGTATTGGTACATGAGCACTGGTACTTATTAGTAATCAAACAATGGATGACACGGCTTCATCTTTCTTCCATGATTCTTCTTCGATTAACGATTTTTCGTTACTTTTCCTGTGATCTTACCTTCAACCATGACTTTCTTTGTAACATTCATGAGTGTAGCCACCCCATGTTCCTTTGTTGATTGTTGCATATCTTTCTGCTCCGAGTAATCGTGTGCCATGTTTCGAGCCATATCGGCAGCTGCAGGCAGTAATGTTCTTCGTAGAAAAGGCAATGTGCGTCTTACAAGACTGGCTATGGTTGAGAAGAAACCGCGACCTCTCTGGTACGATATCGGATTTGTGAATCTGTCAATATCATATAAACTTCCACCGCGTATTTTGTCACGTTTCGCGAATAAAACTTCGTATTGTTTGTACGACGGATATGCATATACCCCCCTCATGATTGCTTGATACCAAATGACATTTTTTAAACCCAGCGTTATATTTATAAGGGTCTAGGTTCTTTTAAAATGCAATACGCATAGGCTAGATCTATCATCCTTGAACGGGATATTACCGCCAACACCATCTCGTAGATCGATGGAAATGGAATCAATATGACTACGCTGTAATTTTTTATATATGACATGGGCGCGTGTAAATGAATAAGAGTTATTAATAGGAATAACATCAAGAATATTGACTTGCTTGTCGCCCATAAAACTACGTGAAATTATATCGGAGTAAACGTTTATGTAACGTACATTATCGTTCATAAAGGATATTTTTTCGCTAACGCCACCTTCACTGACATGATATTTACATATGGCTCCACCCATTAAATCAGCCGATCTTTCTCCGACAAAGTACCAATTCACCATAGCTTCAGTATATTTGTGTTGCGACATGTTTCGTAGAATAAAGGCATTGAACTTTATGCGTCGTGTGGTCTTATCATATTCAAACAATTTTCCTTCATCTCTAATGATTTGTTTGCTTATCAGAATTTTTTGTATATTGATTTCTAGCTCGAAAATGTAATCTTCAAATGTATTGCCTGAGATATTCTCGCTAGGAATAAACAGAGCTTTTTCATGCCTGATTCGTTCATTTTCAGCATTCAAATAGTCTATGTAGATTACAATCTTATATTGTATATCATACTTTTTTGAACCAATCATTATAGAATACTTCTACAAGTCCTACGCTCCACTCTCCCTGTATCTGTATACCTGGATAAATACTGTTTGTAAAACTTGATGACATATTGTTTTGATACAATTGGCTACTGCCTAGAGATGAGACATAGACGAAAAAGTCCTCCGGTTCCTACATCCTGCACTGGGTCCTACGTTATACTGACAACAAACCGCTTGTAGACTACAATATATACTCTTAATACTAGAACAATCAAACCAGTTTTATATTTATATATTTATTTTTATTTACATACAAGGATTATTTACATTTCTATGAATATTTAGAGGATAAATCCTGTAGACGTGGAGCTGCTTTCATCGCGAGTGTACTCGCCAAAGACGGTCTCACTCGGCTTGCGTCTCTTCCATGTTAAATCCATTTCTTCATCGATTTCATTAGCCAAGGCACATCGCTTCCTCTTTTTAGTGACGGACGGTTAATTTTCAATAGATTTCTTGGGAATGTCCGGGTGCCCATAGGCAAGAGTTGTGCATGCGGCGAGATAGTACCGTTTATTCTCAAATTTACTGAGGCAGTTTTTGATACTGCGTACAGTTTGGAGTTGGCATGCTTGAGCACGAATGTTGTGTATTGTCTCAAAGTGTGTGCGTGTTTTCTGGTTATGTATATCTCTGAATTGTCCATGTTTGATTTTGGCCTCAAGCAACATGCTGTAACACTTGGGTTGTAAGCAGATCATTTCATTCGGGTAGTCATCAGCTAGTTTGCTTTTCAATAGTCCTAGCTGTCTTTTCTTGGATACATCGAACAAGGGATGATTTTTGGGATAATTGGAGAAGTCCATGTATTCAGCCAGGGGAGCTTTGCGAATTTCCGCTTCAATGTCGGCCACGCCTTTGAACTGGATTAGCAACGAGTCAGTGTCTGAGTAGATGAGCGAGACGTTGTCACCGTAGCGTGGTTTCAGTGTGTCATAGAAGAAGCTGTAGACTTTTGCTGTAGCTTTTTCAAGCACGAAGAATCCAACTTGGAGTAGATGAACCATTCATATATTTTTTTGCTTGAGGATCATGATGACTGTTTCGGGACCGATGACGTAGCAGTTTTTTAGGAGTGGGTTGGCAGTGTGTTTTCGGAACTCATTGGGGGTGCACACGACCTTTGCCTCTAGACTTCTATTGAGCGGGTTGATAAGCAGCGTACCGTATATACTATTGAATAAAAGCTTGTACAGGGTATTTTCAAAGGAGTTCGTAGACTCCTGACGTTTCTGGATATTTTTCATGATGAATGTTTTGAAGACCGGTTCCTGCTTGATGCAAAAAAATCGACGAACCTTGGTGACTTCCAGTCCTTGCCTGAGGAGTACTTGGAGAAGTTCCAGGGCCACGAGGTAGTCAGTTTGAGGTATATGGCTAGCAACAAAGCTCACGATCTGCTCGTTTTCTGTTTTTGAAGTGTTCTGAGCCAGCCAAGAGAATTTTTGTTTAGGGTGAAACATCGTCCAAGGTAATCTCTTTGTGATGTAGCAGGAGTGGCAGCTCATCCGTTTTTCTTGCAGCTTCATCGCTGACTTGGGCATCCACGCAGACAATGTACGTATGCTCGCCAGAACAGTCTGTGTTTACCAAGTCGAATGCTTGAATTTCTTCCGGTGTGAGCTCGAGAATTTCGCCAATGATGAGGGATTCGCTCAAGCATCCACCATAAAGACTGTTAAAGTCCCACGTTGCTGCTGAAGACACGGGTAATGTAGGATCATAGTTTTTGCATCGTGGATTGTTCATCTTGGTAAGACCTTTCGTCAACGATATCTTTGACCAGCGCCAATTTCATCTTTCCTTCGTAGAGTGCGGCTTGTATTGCAAAGCCAGGGACGCTCACAAAATGGACGGGGTCCAGGGTATAGTCGCGTGTCATGGTCTCCCTAAACTTTTGGAAGACCTCCGCCAGCAGCAGCGTGTCGATGAGCAGGTATATGATCATGTAATCTCGCAACGTCTTGCAGTTTGCTGCCTCCCACATTTCGATCACTTCAGCATAATCAGAGTCCGATATTCCTTTGCCTCGAAGTTGACTGTAGAAGGCTTGTTGCGATGGGATCTCAGTTCGGTCCAGCACAGAATCCGATGTGATCGCTTCGTAGCAGAAATGTCCTTTTCGAGTGGCGAGGTCTAGAACCTTGTTACTGTAACCATTCTAATTCACTTCTAATCTCAAATCGGGTGTACATTATATTTTATACTGGCAACACTTGTTCAAATTCATGTCCTGCAATTTCAGATCTAATCAAAAGTTTTGAAGTACTTGGTTTTGTGAAATCAACCAAAATATAACCGTATGGTTTTTGTTCCACATGTAGCTTGTACAACGAGATGAACGATTCAATCTTATCTTTTGCAAGAAATGTTTTGCTGAAATAACGTAATTGATTGATCTTGCGCATGCGCAGGATAAGAAAATGTGTGGTATTCAAAGATATTGTGCGATGGAATGGATTTGAGTGAAAGAGTGATTGGTTTAAATATATCGCACTGATATTTTCATGCCTGCCCCGACAAAACACAGATACAATAACACGTAGAGACGCTGACTCCATTACAAAGTAATCGTAGACATCAAGTAGTTTACACGTAGTTTTCTTCGCTACTGGATTGAATGCGAGTGGTCCTATTTGATTTTTTATTTTCCTCATGTTTTCTTACAGGAAAATGCTCTGATCCTGAAACGACGACCTCATCGAAACTATCAATGTACAGTATTTACTAATTATTTTTCCTACAAGGACGCTCTTCCCGCTGGATAATACCCGCTCACAAACAAACGTGCGAGTTTTTCGAAGAGGTTGATGTCCGCAAACCTAACAGTCTCCATTCTCCCCAACAGGCAATCGGCAACTAACTATTTTTCAATGAACCTTCAATTTATAAGATTTTTTTTAAATGAATCTTTAATTTAAGTATTTTTTTTCTTTCTCCTTGCAGATGTATTCCATCAAGGACATACTAAAGTCAAGGACCCGTTCTGCATCACCAGGTAATTTTACATCTCTAATGTCGATATGCTAATATGTTTGACATTATTCAATATTGTTCGCGTATATATTTTTTTCCAGCAATTGACACGGTCAGCAGTCAGTTTTTGACAAAAATAATCCATGGATGAATCGATTTATTACCTTGTTACAAAATCAAAGATGGATAAGCTTACAACAACTCATATGGGTGGTAGCGCGTCACCCATATCTATCACAACAGGGCCAGAAATAGCAGAACATAGCAGAACGTATCACAGTCAAAGATTGAGTAGGCGTGGAGACGAAATGCTAGATTTGAATACATCGCCTGAAATATGACTAAAGTTATTAATTTTACTAACGGACTCTATCGCAATAGCATTTCTACAGAAACCACACAGGAAGCAATCAAACAAAATGAGTCACAAAATAACGATGATGTTGCAGTAATGTATACGGCTACATTACCTCCCGTTGCTAAGACACTATCCCCAGGATTGCTTCACTATCTTAAAACTAACTCGGCACTTATATTTGAATCGAACGGGTTCGTCAGCCATCCCAATGTCCAAAGCCGTGTTCATGTAATTGATCTATTAAAAGTTTATTGGTAAATAAGATAGTAATAACTCCAGACGCAAATGCAATCATTCAAACATTCCTGGATAAAATGCCTGAAGCATTCTATAAAAATAAAATATTGAAAATTGATGAGAAGGAGGATGAGATAGATGCATTTTGGGATACGTTATAATACACAGTATCACCAATATAACAATGAACCACTGGTATACGATCACTGAACAAATCAAAGCATAACCTAACACGCAAAATAACAAGATGAAACACGTTTCCCGGGTCGTATCAGTTGTGGGAGGTTGTGAGACATACCAACCAACATGTACGACCATGTGAGAAATCAATACTGACAGGGGGTCATGACTGGCACAAAACCATGGAATATATATATATCCCTAGTACCACGGAAACATCACACATAAATCCATCTACAATAACACGTATCATCACGCTGATACAAATAAAGCATCACTGGTTTATGATCACTGTATAAATCACAACGTCACAAGATGAAACATGTTTTCCCCGGTCTGACCAGTTCAGGTAGTGCCACTCCACTAGGCAGCTGTTATGGGCGTATGAGAGAGAAGTGCGAAACTGACAGGGACCAAGACAGGTAAATAACATGAAGAAAATATAACCTACTAGCATGAAAACAATCTAAATAAACATCATACATAAAAACCATCTACAATAACACGTATCGTAACACCAATATAATATGTATATCAACGCGTTAACATCCCACCTTATGGGGAACGAATGACCGTAGAACCTTTCGCTAGCGGTGCAGAGGTGTGACTGAGCTGTCACTGTGAATGGAGTACAGTGCCTGTCAGGGGAATGTCCATTGTGTTCGTACCTGTACTGCAGCGTGGTGAAGCAGGTATCGCGTGCCTCCATCTTAGGGTGTCGTGTGGGTGAGAGGAAACCCTGAGTATATTTGGTGACAGCGTCTTGGTGGCATCATGCTTATGATGATG
>SDVV010039113.1:0-10662 GCA_016164225.1 Gammarus roeselii | reverse complement strand
TGATCTCAAATTATTTAAACACGCTTTCGGTAATGGTTGTTCTATTATTAGAAATAGAAATCTAACGTTCTCGTATGCTCTTATGTTTAATGGTAAATCCTACTTAACTAATGAAATGTCCAGCAAAAATTGAGTACTGATAATCGTGAATCCTATGTTGAAAATTCCACTTCCCAAAAGTGTATTATTGTGCTTCATTGCTGATCAGTTAAGCTCTCAATATTTGTCCACTCTATCGATAACATGTTAATTTGAATTTTATTTCAACTCGATCACAGACAAATAGAAATGTTTTATGAAAGCAGGAGGTTCGAAATCACCCAATCGTACAGGGCCAACAGAAGGTTGCCATCGACGTCATTCCAGAAGCGGAAAGTTCTCTGAATTTCCTCATCCTCCTCATTCCATTCGTTTCTCAGCTCTAAGGAACTCCAGCAACCACAAAGACGGTTACTCAACTATTTCCCATAAAGCTGGCCAGTTTAGCACGAGTTACAGCGGGAGAGACTCGAAGCTTTTTGAGAGCATTTCCGGCCGTACATTTTTCTCAGCCAGCTTGAGGAAATGTCGAGCTGGCATGGCACCATTGCTATTAGGACTATCAAAGTGATGGGAATTGTTATGAAAATACTATTTACACTTGAATGGGAGATAAAAATCGTTCAAATTGTTTTTGATGTGACTTATAAAGACTTACTGTTACATAAACAATCAACTGCACTCTTTATAAAACCAGATATTCCTATACATTAAAATAGTATTATGTGAACATCGTCTGAACAATATGTTTACTGGATTAGGATTTTGAACAGAAATCAAAATCAATCTATGTTATCATATTGGGCCTAACTTAGAGTGAAAAGTAATCACATATGAATAATATGGAAGTAGACCAACCTACTAATGGCATATTTACGTTTCTTCAATGTTTGAAATAAACTGTGAGCAATAAAACGTCAATTAACGCGCGTCACCCGGCAGCTGGCGTCCCCCGATCCATCTGTAACCATCATTTGTCCTCTGCTACCATGATTTAAAGAGGGTCGTCAGCAGAATGACCGTAGCCTCTAGTTACTAACATCATATCTCAATGAGAATGCCAGATAGGTATTAATTGAACGCTGTTCCCGACATAATTATGAATGATAACAAACTATTGTGTCTTTGAACTGGGAAAAAACTGAATGAATCCAAACATGACTGCGATATGTTTTTTAGGATTACACATGTTATGATTTTCGAGAACAGAGGACAACTGGGAGAAAATGGTGACTGGCATCAGGAACAATGAACGGTTTGTATGCAAATTGGTCTGAAATGTTGACAATTTTTTAACCAGTTAAACCACATACCGTTCACGTCCTTCATGACGTAGGTGGTCGATCATGAGGCGCACCAGAAATTCATTCAGTTAGTTGTCGGATACATGCAACGTGCAGTTTTAGAGTCAGTCCCGTTATTATAGATGTTTGTTGTAGTTTTGTATCAGGATGAAAGGCATCTTATGTGTCCAGAGGGCAAACTGAGGAAGCGAGGCCAAGGAACAGCGAAGGAGCGAGGAAAGAACGGGAAAAAATTGTGGTTCGAGACTTGGGCGAGCCAAAATCACCACTTGGAAATACAGAGGAATCAAACGAATTTTCGAGACCTGGAGGCAGAACCGTTTTAAAGATGTCCCAAATCGTTAGCAGAAAAACAACCAAGCTTGGAAGCAGCATCTTAAACAACACGATCAAGCAGCTACAAATGGACTCGACAGTGGAATCCCAGACGGGCGATATATGCTTCAGTAATTGAACATTACATAGAGGAGAACAAGTTGCCGTAGAAGAGTATAAGTCATCCAAACAATCGCCGAGTATGATTCAGATACCGACCTTCCTAAATGCAGTCTTCACAACAACTTAGAAATCGCTCATAAACGTCCGCCAGGTAACAAATTTTACAAAGCAAATTTACGTACGTGTGTACTGGAATAGTATAGTTTGTGATTGGCTTTCGAACATAATAAGCTGCCTGTTAAATTGTTTGGGCTAACATTTTTTTTTCCTGTTAAAATCATCTGCGTCCGAAGGATTCCAAATAATTCAGAAACTAATCATATTGTGATCCCATTTTATGAGAGTCTAATTGGCGCATTGAATATGTGAAGTATGAAGTATCTAATGACGTTTTATATATTACAAACATACTGAATATAATGACTGAGTAGTTATATCTGTCAACCATTACTTTTCGGGTATGCCAATTAAGTGTACTCGTGTTCATCAGTTCGATATATTGGGAACTTTGCAGGTTTAGATCCATAGTCAGACATAGGTAATGTACGTCCATCGGCTTCCAACATGACAAAGAAAGGGCTTTGATATGTACAAATGTTTGAGCTGTCAATCAATTCACTTCTCCCTTAGTTCGAGGCAGGATCGATGAGATTACGATTATGGCGCCCCTCATACTATTAAATACCTTGACTGCACACAATTTTGATAACAAGAAATCATAACAGAAAATTATACCATTTGATATGATGGTTGATTGTCTTTTATCCTTGTTTTGATGAAGATTTAACGCCGATGTTTCTATGAGTGTCTTCTGAAAGATGCTACAGGGGACTGGAAAATTCGTTATGCACTAGCTAATTGTTTTCATGATATCGACTTATCGGTCCTTATATGAATAAAATAGTAGGTAATCCATACCCGTACATACAATGATATAATAGACATTTTCTCGTCTTCGATAAAAATGATACGTCATATAATCCTGTCAATTGTTATTTCTGAAAAGGCTTTTTGAAGAAACCCATTCCAAACTTTTCATATCAACATATCGTATCGAAACTTCTATAATACGAATATTCTCCCCTCAAGACTTCGTGAGGAGCAATATCGTGGGCCAATGATCGATTTCCTCAGTTACCCAAAGAGACTTGTTTAGTATTGAACCCCGGCCTTTGTTGAGCAGATGAGGGCGCTCCTGAGTTTAGGGTTTTCCACGAATACCGTTGCTATATTGTTCGTAAATAGAAATGCCAATGCAATACGTGTGTGTATCCGTGTGTTTCCACAACCAATACCGCATTTATTTTTGTATACATGTTCAGATTTTTTGGCAGTGTTAGATAGATTCAATGTAGGATTTGGTGAACCAACAATTTACCTAAATGACGTTTTCTTAGATTGATAAACTGGATAAATAAATAAATTGGATGATCTTTTATGTCATGGTTCTGAATGACATGAATTAAGAGCCAAGACGTCGGGCTTAAACAATTACAATAAAATGAATTGGGATCTTATGTAAAAAATGTTAAATCCTAATATTCGACATTCCCTTTGATCATCCAACCAGAGGAGAGGCATTAGTGAATTAACTTCAATTGACTCGCTTAATCAATTTACTGATTCCATCACAAACGAAACAAAGCCCTTAGGCGAAGTCTACGTGGCAACAGAACTTGGTGGGAAAAAAATAATTCAAACAGGGATGGAACAACATGGAACAATATCAACGGCGAACTCGCACTGAAACAACTCCTGGCTATTTTTTATTTACCCGTCACGTCCATTGTTATCGTTGCATATTGTCACCGACGTAAATATCCTATATTGACAGCGATATAACGTTGTCAGCGTGCCATTGAATAATGTCGAGAATCTTTTACAATTTAGATAGTGTTAGTCGATGTAATGGTCTTTGAATTGTCGCTGGCATATGGAAGTCAATAACTATTTACAATAAAATCCAATTCATCCCATAGTTTTATTCATAGCATTGCCATCCCCATAAAAAAATGGCATCGGTAATAAACTTTGAACCATTAGCGCCGTCTTTGCTCGAGAATTGACACCAGCAAGTGGTTGCCGAATGAGGAACCTCAGTAGAATATGTTAGAGATCTGAACATCCTGTGATCTATTTATTGGGAATTTCGTACGAAGGGATCTACCAGACCGTTTTCAATCCAGGGATGGCCGTGAAAGACTAGTTAGTCAACGCATTTAATTTGTTCAAAGCATTGACGACATCCTTCAATCTCATACACTTTGAAACAGTTGTTCATGCCTAGTGTTCGTTCATAGAGAAGATATTCATTCGATAATAATAGTTATACTCTTTGACTAACGACTTCTGCAGCGACTGAATGGTTTTCTTGAATTTCATTCGAATGATTCTAGAATGTAAATTTACGATGCGGTGAAGTGAAACAGGAGTAATTTTGAACTGGATATTGAGGAATGAATTATATCAAGTGTGGTACTATGTAATTACTTTCATCATAAATGAGTCAGGGTATACAAAACGTCAATTATCAAGCAAGGTCAGTATATCGCAGGGTCTGATACCCGTCTCTAACGAAACAGAACAAGCAGAACTGGACTTCTGACGCATTAAAGCGTCTCGTTTAGGCTGCTTCGTCCAAGTAATGAGTCAGCGTGGAGAGGCAGCAGCAGCTCTGCAGGGAAATGTTCAACTGGTGGTCTGCTGATTGAATTGCTTCACACGAAGTGGTGAGTGAAAGACATTTTCGTGTTGTAAAGAGGTCCTTGAATATTTTCTGTGGGGATATTTATTTAGGCCGAAAATAAATGGGGGCGGAGGGATTCAAATCGCAGTCTACGGTAATTGCCACACATAGTTCATTTACTCAAATCCCTTGATTTTGTTAGGAAGGCACACACAAGAAAGAAACCAATACCTACGTTTACAATGCATGTATACTGAACCTTTTTCTTATTTAGCAGCGTTAATTGCACGTGCTTGTGGGAGTTTATAAACTACATATTTAGTTAAAAGTTGAGGAAGGGTCACCAATTTTAAATTGTTGGAATAGATAAAAAAAAATTAAGGAAGGACTCCGTTTATATGATCAATTTTTCCTAGAACATATTCAGTATCGTGTTATTGAGTACTGGAAATGCATATACAAAAATGAATTTGATTCATACCTCTCACATGATGACCAATTTTGATTTAAAATAGTTTCCAATTAATAGTACTGTTAATTTATATTGCAAATTTGTAACTTCTTTACTATTTGAAAACGCGATGGATGTAAGTGGAAAATATGCTCCCGGATTCATTGTTGAACTTTGATTTAAGAAATAAAATATCAATAGATTGCATTAGTATAAACTACTGTAATATTTGTGAATGGTCGAAAATATGTCATCAAATTGCAAACCTGAAGAATTACAATTAACTTAGTGGCTTCGAATGGGAAATAATTGAAACGATTGGGAGAGTATTCTCATTTCCATTTTGATTGTCAAGAGTAAAACTTTAGGGAGAATTGGACCTCTCAATACAGCATGAGTCTTTGAGATGACAATTGAAGATTTTTTATGAGTGTCCAATGCATTCAGTCAAGAAACAGAATGAGATCGAGAAGAAATATAAATTTCTCTACCTGTGTAAGCGGTGAAATAACAATAATAATAATAACAAACACTAGAGCATCGAAGATTTTCAGGTTCGCACAAAAATATATAAATACATATATATATATATCTTTAGGTACATTTTACTGGATTATCATGGCCCGTCGCAATAGTGGATATCACATAGAAGTGTTTAAGCCCAACTTGCCTGCACATAGCGGCTCATCAGAGCGAGGGGGGAAATTTGCCGTTCTCTTTATGAACTATAGAAATATGCAAAGATCGTGCTGCGAATTTTCTTGCATGTAGGTGCACTTGACTTGCAAACGTGTATGAGATCCACACTGGCGTCGAATTAATAGTGGTACTTCTCAAATAGTTGGGTGGTGTGCTCTTCCAAAGCATAGTATGATATGATTCACCTTGCTCCCCACTCTAACACATGTTCGGCTGGAAACAGAGAAACTCTGAGAAGCTTTCAACAGATTGACGCCCATTCCATACAAACGCCGCCCCCTCCATAGCGCTTCCCTGTCAACGCTGTTGTTGGCCTTTTCCAGAACCGTTAAGGCCAGGAACACATCCTATCTCTTCGCTAGGTACACTCATGAAGCCACATTGTTCCTCGCAAATTGCAACGTACACACTGTATCTGATCGTCTTGATTAGCGCCCTCACCTACAAGTCCACGACATCACATAAATAACATCTTTCTCGAGTTCAGCATTTGTTTTCCTTCTTATCAGTTAATATTGAGGCCTGAATAAATATAAAGTAGCTTTCAACGGCTGCACAAAACCTCCAACGGACGTTGCACAAAGTAGTTCGGTGAAACGTTGTCGAACTTTCGAGAAAAAATCGATTTTCTTCACGAAGACATTTATGAACATGTTTATTTACCTACGAAACTGGACCCCAATGAACAGAAAATGAGCAGAGCTGAAAGGGGGAATGAACACTATTAGAGCTGTAACAGGCGAGGAGCACGGCTTGAAATTTTGTTTCAATCAACATTTTCCAAGCTTGTTACAATTAAACGTCAATACCATACACATAAAAATTATTTTGAGGATGTTTTTGAGAAGATGTAGAAGGCAATATTTCATTTAATCCAGTAGCAGTTGAAGGGATTTTTGTAAGGTGTCTAACTGTCCATCTGATGGCGGTGACACCATATCCAGAAAAAGTAAAATATCAAACCAACCGTAACCAGTAAACGATTAGGTTACAGCTGCTATGTATGAACTTTTATTCGTCAATGTTTCAAAAGCGAGTGCACAGGTTTTCTGAATTTAGTGAAATTTGTGAATATATGTTTTAATTTTATGGATCTTCAAAAATTTTTGTGGACAGGTATTTAAAAAAAATCTCCCGGTGTAATGACGTCAATTGTATCGAATACTCCTATCTCTTGTACGTAGTCAACAATGAACTTCTTTACCCTCATGAATTTGTGATTCACTAGAGGAATGTCCGGGTGATACCTTGTGGCAGCTTAAAAGACATTTTTTCTGTATATGGGTACACATTAATTAATTCCGTCCATAAGGGAGTAAAATTGTCTGCATTGCATTGCCGACTGACAGTCTTGTTTGATTGTATCAGAAGATTTTAAATAGAAAAAAAATATCATCATTTATTCATTATAAAATAGATCTGACATCAAGATATGATTCCTGACAAAATAGTCTGACAAATCTTAAGCTATTTTTCGAAAACGCTGGGAGGTGGTGTTTGGGCATATACTCAGCATTAATATGAGCCCAAAAATTTCCGAAGGAAACTCCAATATTCTTGAGTCCAAATATTAGATAATATCCTTTTCAACAAGCCAGGGTGGGAAGTTCGGGCTTCGCTGCAAGATTGCCCAGGCCAGTCATGATTTCCCACGAGCTTTGTCGCTGAAATCTCTCGTCATGTTGCGCCACTGCAGCTTTGTTAATATGAAAGCAAAAGACTGGGTTGACGTTTGCGGCTGGTAGAAAATGATGGAGCAAACATGTTTATTATTGCTCGGAGATGAATGTCGAAACAGGTTTGTGAACATTCCTGGCATTCCCTTCGATTTGAATCGACTGGTCGTCGATTGTTATTTCTATTAAAATGAAGCAAACTGCTCAACATAAAGACAACAATGTCTCGAAACATCAAACTATCATCCCTTGTAGCCTTGAAGAGAAGTAATTCATTGTTAATCTGCACAAACATTGACAAACATATAAAATGTTTGTTAGGATGAACACTACTACATAACTAGATAGTGACGGCAGGACGTGAAGTTCAAAAGCTTGTGGATGACAAAAAAGTGTTGCCAGACCAGTTAGATACCCTCTATGGGATTGACCCGTTTGAAAACTTCTTCGTGCCGTTGACCACCCAGAAGGATGTGCAAAATGCATCGTGCCGTTGGCCACCCTTGGGGATGTGCGAAATGCATCGTGCCGTTTGCTACCCAGCATGATGTGCAAAATGTATCGTGCCGTTGGCCACTCAGGGGGATGGGCGAAATGCATCGTGCTGTTGGCCACCCAGGGGGATTCGACCTGGTGTATGTGTCGGTATTTTTATTTGAAAGGGCTACTAGTTAGTTATGAGGCGGCATCCGACCTCGATTTTATGCCAGCGGCCGTTCCATCAGCCTCGATTCAATGCAGTTTAATGGCAGCTAAGTAAACTAAAAAAAAATTCTATTATTTGTATGCATCATAATCCTGTCGATCACGACAACAGACATTTTTTTAAATATATCTCTCTGGAATTTGTATAAGACGCATTTGTTGAGACGTACGGCAACCTGTCATCAGTGGCAAGTGTGTAGACTGCAATTGTGAAGTCGTAGTTCATGACCAGGACATTATCATTGGCCAACCGGATGAACGAGAATTTTCTCATAATCTTATGATATTTTTTTCTCTCAATTCAAGGTTTGCCAGTGTTGAGTAAAAGAAAATACAATGCTCTTAGTACGACGAACTTTGATAATGTAGGACATTTTCACACTGCGATATGTGTCATTCACACCTTGTCAACGCACGCATGACATTGCGTTCATGTGTATTTTTTTAAATCTGTATTAGATGCATAATTGTTCCATTACTTCCGCACACCATCTTTGTTTCCCCTTCTTTGTACGATGAATCACGCAAGCAAAGTTGACGTTTGCTTCAATGCAGTGAACGTAACGAGAAACGTTGACAAAAAGAATTAGTTTCTTATTAGCTAACATATGCATAGTTCATACACACACTGATAGCATACGCTTACTGATTAGTGAATATTTGTCTGAAGAAATTTTTTAAGCTTCTACAAATTGATTAAATAATATTGAAATAATAATCCCTCGTGGGGGCAGAGCTGGCAGCTGTGGTGTTGATGCATTACCATCAGTCGTAGAAATGGGAATCTGGTAACTAGTGGCAACTTTTATGACCCTTATTTGAATCAATTACATTTCTATAGCATAAAATTAATTGAAACGCTCATCATCGAGATCATATATCACAAGAAAATACACAAGTTCTTTGCTAAAGTGCCGCATGTCGTATAATTTGCACGACAAACTTATCGTGCTTCGTGTCGTCTGTTGCTCGTTCATGCTGGCGGCCTTATGCCACCACTTGGCTCTCTAAACATGATTCAACAGCAACGGCATTAATTTGAGAACAATTGACTACGTTCCATCGGATCCAACAATACATCATTTTCGCGTTGTGATTCCAACATCCCTACTATGCAATTACATGTATTTGTGTAAGTATATACAAAAAAACTGAGCCCGCATACAGTAGCGGGAAAAACTGAATTAACAAACATATACAATTTCAGAAGGTCTCAATTTCAGAATTTTTCTATCAAAACGCATAATTAACATGAAAAAATCTGTAAGACTACAGAGGTAGAATATTGTAACAGGAATGGTGTCCACAGTCTAATGGTGCAGTTAGGTAAGAAATGATACACTATCTCTTCGCTTCAACTTTAACAAATAACAAACTGATTAGAACGTTACGAAGTGATCAAAGCACTTGGTCACAAATGAAATAAATCGATTAAAGAATCGCCAGCTGGTACTTGAGAGAACACACAATTTCCTAGGCGAGCATTTAAACCTTTGCACAGGACAACATGTACTTGTTTCTAGACACTTCACACCAAAACCCCTAGCTGTCAGGTACATGAAATTTCATACTGATGTGATCGTAATGATAAATATGCAACATGACGTCTTTGTCAAATGAAGATATGACTGCAGAGCCTTTGGCATACGATGCGACCAATTTTTGAGCCACGGAAATATAAAGTAAAACCTGACATCTTAGTATATGGAAAACTAGGTAGTAGTAGTAGTTGTAGTAGTAGTCCTGGGACGGGCTGAACAGTCCATTTTAGCCGTACTCAAAAATTGCATCCGCCTACAACTAGCCCAGCCTAGATGAGGTGCTCATCGTTCATGGGCTGCGGTATGCTGAAGGCTCCGACAGAGGTTGTTGCCACCTTGACGGCAACAGTTCTAAAGTCACGTTTTCTTAGCAAGATGTATGCTCCCAGTGTTGGTAGAGGCGGTTTTTATAGCTGTTTGGGTTACAGCATAATATACTAAGCTATTTAAAAAAATTAAAATCTATATTGGAAAGAGATTCGCGACCTTTGATGTTCTGAATGGTTTCTAATGCAGTTTTTGCCCATTATTTCTGGTCTTAGTTTACACTCTCGGTCAAAGAGGCCCTCAGGGCTAGCTCCAGTAGCCCCATTTAGGTATTGGAAATATTCTATTAACTGATCACTAGGTCGTCTTCTTTGAAGTGATATCAGTTTAAGTTCGTCGAGTCTTTGCCGATATGTTTCGTGAACAAATGATTTTTTTTAATTCATCAACCTACTGATAAAGTTTACAAGTGTTTACAAGTCTATGAAGACAACAACAGGCCTTTTGTCCCAAACTGGGTTGCCTTTTAATAGAAGGAGGTAAGTTCTGAAGTAGAACGACTAAGATAGCGTCTTTTGTGGGTGTATTTTCTGTTTTAATAGATCGAGAAAAAGAAAGTTTGTTGATGGAAATAACATTTAACAATGATTATCGAAACAACTCAAATAAGCACCTGAAGATAAGCCACCGACCAGATCAACACCCACGGTGTTGATTTGAGATTGCACAGTTTTATTCCTCGAAAACCGAAATACAACGAGCAGGTACCAATGCCGGGCACCTTATTTACCGTGCCAGTGCCAGGTCCTGGCACTAATTTAACCGTATGGGGTCAATGCCGAACACCATTTTCCAC
>SDVV010039112.1:0-10662 GCA_016164225.1 Gammarus roeselii | reverse complement strand
TACTGCCTCAATCCACTGCAGCGTACACGGCGTTATTTCCCACCACAGTGTGTGTACTTCCTCAATCCACTGCAGCCTACGCGTTATTAGTCACTACAGTTTCTGTACTGCCTCAATCCACTAAGCGTACACCGATTTATTAGCCACTACAGTTTGTGTACTACCTCAATCCACTACAGCGTACACGGCTTTATTAGCCAGTACAGTTGGTGTACTGCCTCAATCCACTGCAGCGTATACGGCGTTATTAGCCTCTACAGTTGGTGTACTGCCTCAATCCACTACAGCGTACACGGCTTTATTAACCACTCCAGTTGGTGTACTGTCTCAATCCACTGCAGCGTACACGGCGTTATTAGCCTCTACAGTTGGTGTACTGCCTCAATCCACTACAGCGTACACGGCTTTATTATACACTACAGTTGTTATGACCAGCCTCCGCTAGCACATATATTTGGCACAATGTCTACCCAAACATTACAATAAAGATGGAGTTTGTGTCTGCCCGAGAAACAGTGTAGGCCTTAGGCCTGTTAACCCAGCTTAAGTTACACGATGAAATCCCTTGCCTCGCATATTTTTGATCCCCCTCCAAAGTGTGTTAAGAAAAAGCAGTAGTCACCATATGGCATTACATGACCAGGAGACGTTGACGAGTGTAGTGACATTTGGGACATCCTGTTAAACTCGACGATTCAGCAGGTGTGGCTGGGAACCAATAACGTAGGGAGGGGGGAAGTGTTACGCTCAGAGTAACCCTAAAAATAACAGACAGATGGGAGGAGTCAATAAAATTCGTTAACGGCTTAAATTGGTTTCTATGCCAATGAGAGTCAAGATCCTAAAAGAACACGCCCTCTCAGATCGACCAAACGGTAGATTGGTTCTCCAATTGGAGGATCATATCATATACATAAACAAGGCCCTCCCATATTATTTTAGGAGTGCAGGTGTAAATTGTATGGGACCACACATTTCATAACAGAACAGCTCGGGTGGCGGTAAGCCTGATTAGAACAGCGATCGAATACTCGGTGTGATACTTGTCTGGTATTGTACTTTCATATTAACTGTGTAACATTTCCTTCAGCGTTTATGTGTGTTCCATAGGTTGTTATTAACTGTGTGATACTCGGTATTTATGTCCCGTGTTTTGTATCTCCTACAGGGTGGGTCTTCACTTCGCTCCCTTTTTATTTGCAGTTCGTTTTTCTTTTTTCTTTTTTACTGTTCAATTTGATTATAAACAAAAAAAAAATTTCCTTTGTGTCTGTTTATATCACAATCATTGATCATGCTCGACTGAGAGTTAACCTGTTGACCTGTTACTTTGTTCTTAATTCAAAATAATATTATAAAATTACTTGTTATCATTTGGAACCTTCGCGACTTTTACCTTATTTTAACAGCCGTAAATAAAAGCTTATAACACAGTTTGTGTACTGCCTCAATCCACTACAGCGTACACGGCTTTATTAGCCACTACAGTTGGTGTACTGCCTCAATCCACTACAGCGTACACGGCTTTATTAGCCACTAGAGTTGGTGTACTGCCTCAATCCACTACAGCGTACACGGCTTTATTAGCCACTTCAGTTTGTATACTGCCTCAATCCACTACAGCGTACACGGCATTATTGGCCACTACAGTTGGTGTACTGCCTCAATCCACTACAGCGTACATGGCGTTATTAGCCACTACAGTTGTTGTACTACCTCAATCCACTACAGCGTACACGGCTTTATTAGCCACTACAGTTTGTGTACTGCCTCAATCCACTACAGCGTACACGGCTTTATAAGCCACTACAGTTGGTGTACTGCCTCAATCCACTACAGCGTACACGGCTTTATTAGCCGCTGCAGTTTGTGTACTGCCTCAATCCACTACAGCGTACACGGCGCTATTAGCCACTACAGTTGGTGTACTGCCTCAATCCACTACAGCGTACACGGCTTGATTAGCCCCTACAGTTTGTGTACTGCCTCAATCCACTTTAGCGTACACGGCGTTATTAGCCACTACAGTTGGTGTACTGCTTCAATCCACTACAGCGTACATGGCGTTATTAGCCACTACAGTTGGTGTACTGCCTCAATCCATTACAGCGTACATGGCGTTATTAGCCACTACAGTTGGTGTACTGCCTCAATCCACTACAGCGTACACGGCTTTATTAGCCTCTACCGCTCACTGCACTACAACCTACTACATGCAGGCTGCGCGATGCCTCAATCCACTACTGCAGCTACCGCGTTGTAACCCACACACAGCTAGCGTACTGCCACATCCCCTACGGTGCGGACTTCGTCATGACCCAATACAGTCTGCGCACTGCCTCAATCCACTTCGGTGTATCTGTGTTGTAACCGACTATAGTCTGTGTATTCCCTCTATCCACTGCTGCTCACGCTGCATTATAACCTTGTCTGTGTACTGCCTAAATCCACTTCGATGTATCTGTGTTGTAACCAACTACAGTCGGTATATCCACTACACTGCGCACACTGTGGTATACATCACACCACAGGCCACGTAGCGTCGGTCCACTACTGCGACAACCATCATCATTGGAATAAGAGCGGAGGACAGTGGAAAAAGGGCGAAGGAGAGTGAAATATGGGCGCAAGACAGTTGAATAAGGGCGGAGGACAGTGGAATAAGGTGCCGAGGACAGTGGAGTAAGGGCGGAGGACAGTGGAATAAGGGCGGAGGACAGAGGAATATGGGCGGAGGACAACGGAATAAGAACGGAGGACAGTGGAATAAGGGCGGAGGACAGTGGAATAAGGGCGGAGGACAGTGGAATAAGGGCGGAGGACTGGGAATTAAATGGGGAGGAAAGTGGGATAAAGGCGGAAGATAGTTTAATAAGGGCGTAGGACAGTGGAATAAGGGCGAAGGACAGTGGAATAAGGGCGGAGGACAGTGGAATAAGGACGAAAGACAGTGGAATAAGGGCAGAGAACAATGGAATAATGGCGGAGGACAGTGGAATAAGGGCGGAGGACAATGGACTAAGGGCGGAGGACAATGGAATATGGGCGGATGACAGTGGAATAAGGGCGGAGGATAGTAGAATATGGGATGAGGACAGTGAAATAAGGGCGGAGGACAGTGGAATAAAGGCCGAGGACAGTGCAATAAGGGCGGAGGACAATGAAATATGGGTGCAGGTCAATGGAATAAGGGCGGAGGACAGTGGAATAAGGGCGGAGGACAGTAGAATAAGGGAGGAGGCTAGTAGAATAAGGGCGGAGGACAGTAGAACAAGGGCGGAGGACAGTGGAATAAGGGTGGAGGACAATGGAATATGGGCGAAGGACAATAGAATAAGGGCGGAGGACAGTGGAATAAGGGCGGAGGACAGTGGAATAAGGTCGGAGGATAGTAGAATAAGGGCGGAGGACAGTGGAATAAGGGCGGAAGACAGTAGAATAAGGGTGGAGGACAGTGAAATTAGGGCGGAGGACAATGGAATAAGGGCGGAGGGTAGTAGGCTAAGGACGTTCGGGGGGCATTAGGTTACCCCCCGACCAATAACTGGGGGACAGTGGAATAAGGGTGGTTGGGGGGCATTAGGTTGCCCCCGACCAATAACTGAAGCATTGTTAGCTCAGGTCACTCATTCGTACATTAGGTTGCCCCCCGACCAATAACTGGGGGACAGTGGAATAAGGGTGGTCATAGGTTGCCCCCGACCAATAACTGAAGTATTGTTAGTTCAGGTCACTCATTCGTATTTTTAGGTTGCCCCCGACCAATAACTGAAGTATTGTTAGTTCAGGTCACTTATTCGTTCATTAGGTTGCACACCGACCAATAACTGAAGCATTGTTAGTTCAGGTCACTCATTCGTACATTAGGTTGCCCATCGACCAATAACTGAAGCATTGTTAGCTCAGGTCCCTCATTCGTACATTAGGTTGCCCCCCGACCAATAACTAAAGCATTGTTAGTTCAGGTTACTCATTCGTACATTAGGTTGCCCCCCGGCCAATAACTGAAGCATTGTTAGCTCAGGTCCCTCATTCGTACATTAGGTTGCCCCCCGACCAATAACTGAAGCATTGTTAGCTCAGGTCCCTCATTCGTACATTAGGTTGCCCCCCGACCAATAACTGAAGCATTGTCAGCTCAGGTCCCTCATTCGTACATTAGGTTGCCCATCGACCAATAACTGAAGCATTGTTAGCTCAGGTCACTCATTCGTACATTAGGTTGCACACCGACCAATAACTGAAGCATTGTTAGCTCAGGTCACTCATTCGTACATTAGGTTGCCCCCGACCAATAACTGAAGCATTGTTAGCTCAGGTCCCCCATTCGTACATTAGGTTGCCCCCCGACCAATAACTGAAGCATTGTTAGCTCAGGTCCCTCATTCGTACATTAGGTTGTCCATCGACCAATAACTGAAGCATTGTTAGCTCAGGTCCCTCATTCGTACATTAGGTTGCCCCCCGACCAATAACTGAAGCATTGTTAGCTCAGGTCCCTTATTCGATCAGAAGGTTGCCCCCTGACTAATGCAATGTTAGCATCTCTGTGCACAACTTTACTATTTCTATAATTTACCAGATTTAGCGGTGCTTTTTCAATTTTAGATTTTTTTTTAATCCACACTCTCAACCAAATTTTAATCAATTTTTTTTTATATTTTCCTCTGTCAATAGTTGGCTAAATATGATGGAGTTCTTTTTCCATCGTGATTTCTTGCTCATATGTATTCAATTCATCAACCATTGTTAGTTGTCTTTGCAGATAGAGCTTTCAATGCTATTGAAATTACCTAACGAGATTACTACCAGAATCGACGGATCCTCGTGCCCTACGGGGAGCGTGCGATAACGCGTTGAGGCTCCGGTGGAAATGAAGCCCAAATCAAATACTGAGATTACCAGTGAAATGTTTTCCACATCTTCCAAGTTTTAGCTTTCCTTGTCAGCACTGAGCCTGCACTGGGCTTCCATCTACTATAATCCGCGCAACGATACAGTCCTATGGTCGGGAATATGTTGAAAGCAGTCGATCTGTATATTATCGTATGATAAATTAACGGGTAACTGGCAAACACTGAACTCAAGAAAGAGTACACAGACAAGAAGAAAAGACTGACAGCAGCAAAGTACTGACCTCGGCCCGGTGTAGAGGACATAGAAAAACAAGAGACTCTAATGAGGGCAAGAAGACATGTTGGTGACCCCACTTTACTGTTAAGTTGACAGGCGATGTGTAGTAGGCAAAGAAGTTCGAGTGGAATAAGTAGAGTTCTGACATCAGCTCAACAGAATGGTGGTGGATGTGACAGCCTACGCTTGACTACTTTGTGAGCCAACCGCCGGTCGAGACATCGTTTACTTTACCGTTCATCAAACCAACCAACCCCCCTGGCCCCCATCCTTGTTTTTATTAGCATCCAGAATGAAATATCAAATTGGATATGAGGTCAGTTCCATCCATCAAAAAATTGATGGAACGTCTGGTGTCGACAGCGAAACACAACTCTGACAGAGGCACACGCTAAGAGTTCAGGCAAAAAAGAGCAAATTTCGCTGATTTTAATCAATCCAAAAGAGATGTGCCATTCTTAGGATGGTTCTATGCTGAAATTGCCCTATATTCATCAAGGTAGGAATACTTTCAGCAGGACTCACCTATTTTTTAGCGTATGGGACGTCTGCCAAACAGTTAAGGTTGAGGGGGGGGGGGGGCTTGTGATGGATGTGTCAGCCCCCGCTGGACTATCATTTGCTAGATACCGGCGTCGCCAAGAGGCGCTACTTATCATGTACACTATACAGGCGCACTGCTTGCACGGGATGGAACGGAAGTCAAACAAAGCATGTTATTGCATTTCAGATAGTATTCAAAATAGGGAAGTGGGATTGGTTCCATGAAAATGTAAAGGATATTCCACCTGAGATCGCGGAGTGAACTTTTAAAGCCGTGTCTTGATTGTCGGCCTTGCCTTGGGTTGCAAAACAGACACAAGAAACACGATCACAAAATGACCGTGACACCAAGATATTTCATGATGGGATACTAATACGGATAGACGTAAACCAATACCTGGCAAGTTGAATGTTTTTCTCGATCGTGTACTAAAATTAAATGCAAGTGAATAGCGCGATGAGAAGGCCAAAATTGAAACAAACGCAGATATTTTTCTACACATTCGCGTTGGAGGACGGAGAATGAGATCCCGAGATGTTAGGAAAACCAGGGTACCTCTTGAGTCAGACTGTCTGCAGAGTTGACACACGATGTTTCTGTGATGAGCAGAACCAGGATACAATAAGTAACGGCTTCACCAAACAAAAAACGTTTCTGCTGTGCCCGGGTCAGTGCTTAGTGCACGCCCAATTGTTGACTCTAAATTTGATTTTTTTTTACGAGTTCCGACCTGTAATAAATCTTGGTATGAAATTGAGAGCATCAAAAATGGACAAAAAAGCACGTAGTTTTTTTTTTATAGCGTAAAAGCACGTCTGAAAAATCTAGTTGGTGGCAATGGGCACTGATTGTAGCCGTCTCGCAAGTAGCACTGGTGACTGTTTGGTACATCAAACAATTTCATTATTCGGCGTACCCGCTATTCATTTTATCTCTGACAGAACATCTCATCTTCTAGCGAATAAATGAACATTTATATCACAAAAGTTTCCAAAAAGTTGGTTGCCAACCGCATTTTATTTCCACAGTTATTCTGATATATCGTCATTATCACACCGGGTATTTTGTTAGTAAATGCCTAAAGTAGAGGAAACTGTTCACATCTTCCAGCGGGGTTCCATTGAGTACACTGACCGTTCTGCACTGGAACCTCTGGTAGAGTGGTTTCACTACCATTGACTGGGATTTACTAGCATTGTATCCGATGTCTAGTCTCACGGCCTCAACCTCGCACATAGTATCATCTGAAGAGCTTATACATTTGAGGCCAGCAGGACTACGTCACATGCATAGCTAATCGCCTTAGCACAGCACAGAATGTGACGCTCATCACGACTAGGAGATAGCCGATCAGTAAGCTGTCTACCTACGCATTGAATGGAAGAAGTGAGAGTAGGCCCCTTTGCCTAATCCTATTAGATGTTCGGAACGGGTTTGACATTGAACTTCCCCATCGTATTACACATTCCTGCTGTTGGTACAAATACTTTAGTGACTTATCAAAGTGAAGTTAATCCTCCCTTTCCATTTTTCGTTTAACAGTGTCCAATTATCTACAAGATCAAATGCTTTTTTAGTATTAAAAAAAATAGCCATTTCAGTCCCATGCTGAGGTTTGAATCCAAATTGGTTGGGTGTTGTTCCAGATAGTCGCCAAGCCTGTTCTGAATGTTGGCACAGTTCGATTTCCCAACCCCATGTACTCGTGATTTCCCGACCCATGCATCGTGATTTCCCGACTCCATGCATTCGTGATATCCCAACCCCACGTATTCGTGATTTTCCGACCCCATGTATTCGTGATTTCCCAACCCCATGTATTCATGATTTCCCAACCCCATGTATTCGTGGTTTCCTGACCACATGTATTCGTCATTTCCTGACCACATGTATTCGTTATTTCCCAACCACATGTATTCGTGATTTCTCAACCCCATAGATTCGTGATTGTTACCTCAAAACAGACGGTGTTTCTAAGATCATTGAGAATAATATTCAAAATTATATTTTGCTCCATGAAGTACGAATCGACAGCCCCCTGCTGTGAGATGAGCTGTGACGAATTCAATTTGAACGTTCGTTATTTCAAATAGTTTATCTGATAATGAAGTTCAAGTGTCATAGTTCAGAATTCAAAATCATTGCTTGAAGATGTGAAATCAGTAATTTAATAATAACAATGATATTAACGGGTAAGGTGTTAGTTTCTTTTTGAGAATGGCTATTCAGCTATTCGTTTTTATACCTGCAGAGACCGAATTGCATGTTTCAGCAGCGATGTGCCTCAAAACAGTTGGGTTAAAGTCGACGCGTTCAGATAGATTGGCCAATTCTTATTGCCACGAAGATTACACATAGGACCATTTTATCATTAAACGTGAACGTGCACTGCAGTGGAAAAGTTATCGATGTGACAGAGCGTCATAATGTAGTCACGTCTGATTGCGTAGGATAGTGTCTAATGACTCGCTTTGAAGGTGTGTGTTTCTGTAGTGTGGGTAGGAGGTTATTACTAACTAATGTGCCACCTCACGCAAGACTTAGAACATTTTCCAACAAACTCGGTGGCAGAGAGGATGGGCACCGCGTCCCCCCCCTCCCCCGTCGGTTCGGTATTGTTAAGAAATACCAGGTATACAGTTTTTTTTTGTAGGTTAGACACGCGCTTGTTCTTACAAACATTCAGAAATGGATGAATAAGGTCAAAGTTGTTAGACACAATTTCGAATTTTGCAAAATATGCCAAACGATTTGAAATATTTCCGTTGCAAAAAAAAAGTGTTCCTTCCAGTTTATTTTTTTGTCCACTATTTCAACAAGAAGCTTTGTTCTCGTTACGTTACCAATTAGTTGACCTCTCCATTTGACCTGTGAGTTGGGGACTGGGCTCTTACTCCGTAATAGTATAATTACTTGTCTTGTCGATATTTAGCTTCAGCTGGATGGGTGTGAACCAATTGGAAATGTGGGCCAACTGATGGTACTTGTTAGTGATACAATTGTTAATGGTTTTGCCGGTCAAGTAAAATGTACTGCTAATACACTGGGTCTTTTTAAATACAGATATCATTCCTTATCCATCAGTTAGTAGGCCGACAAACATGCCAAATCTAGAGAGAACATACCAACTTTTTTGTTGTGAGACTTATGTAACTGAGCAGTGAATTCATCATTGGAAAAACTTCCGTCCTCACCAAGATTTGAACTCCGCGTCGCAGGAATTCAAGTCCAGTACTCTAGCCACTATGCCATCCAGCACAAAACACACGTTGTGATTCAAGATTTCGTGAGCACGGTTATCGTGGTGTCTCTCTATGACAGTGATAAACAGAGGTCTTGATAATCGAACCAAAACAGTACAATACGCACAAAAGCATGAATCACATCAGTTTTGTTGTGCTGGATGGCATAGTGGCTAGAGTACTGGACTCGTATTCCTGCGACGCTGCTTCGAATCTTGGTGAGGACGGAAGATTTTCCAATGATTATTTCACTGCTCAGTTACATATGTAAAATCTCATATTAGAAGGTGAAATAAGCAGAAATTTGATGCGGAGCCTTTTTCCGTCACCACGCGGTACCAGGCAGATAAAAAGACATTCTCGAGTCGATTGCTCACGGACTTTTTATTATTAGTATTTTTTTATTTCCATCGTTTGACAATCGGTTTTCAATTCTTAAATATAACACATGAAGCTCATTATCATTATTCGAGTTAACGTTAGCAAATGTCCAATTTGAATTCGTCGCTGCTCCTTTTTAGTGCGCCGCCGGTTCGTATTTCATGGAGAAAATTACAATTTACAATACCTTAAATTATCTAAAAACATATATTCTTAGGTAACAATTAGGAATACCTGGCGTTGAAAAATCACGAATACATGGGGTTGGTAAATTACGAATACACGGGTTGTGAAATCACGATGACACTGGGAAAGGAAATCCTGAGAACATAGGGTTAGGAAATCGATGTTAAAGTATGGAGTGAGAAATTGTATATTCGTATAATTCCTCTTAGTGCTCTGTCCAGGTACAATATTGTAAGAAAAATACATTTCCAGTCAATTTCTAAGTCGGAAAAGTAATTTTTGTTTTTTCGTCATAGTTTAAAGATGCAGATACGATTTTTTCCGTACTGTACCATAAAGGCCAGAAATAGACTTTTAAATTTTGTCTTCGATATCCCTGCTTGGAGATTGCACGTTTTAAGTATGTATGTACGTATAGCTGTTCCCTCATGACCTAGACCATGTGAACATGCATACTGAAAACGTACAATCTCCGTTCAGGGTTTCGTCTTTAGAGCATGAACAGTCCTTGAATTATCTACTCCTCAACTAAGTGTATTCTCACCTTAACAACTTCGCTGCTACCGTAGAATAGAAAGTCACTACCACCCGCAACAGAAGCCAAAAGTGAACTGAATCTGCCTACCCGGGTAGGCCTATATTCCTACGACTGTCCGAAGACCATCACCAATTTGAAATCTGTTGGTGAAAGAAAGTCACCTGCTTATTATGTCTCGGTACCAAGGGCCATTTACTTAGGCCTGGAAACTGCAAGGACAATGTTATCAGATCATCTCACAATGATGTGCCTCAGTGTTCGTTTTGGGACATACTTTTCATTAAGGGATTGTTAAATGGGGGAAATAAGTCAGTGATTTTCCCTAGAGGAAGTGAAAGGGGCTGCCCTGACGTAGGCTATAAAATAATTGCTTGCGTGGTAGAGCGACCCCCTTCACTACTCAAGTTAGATTCTGGAACCTTATATAAGTTAAATCGCTTGAGTGACGTAATGGAACATATGATAAACACACGATCTGTCGCAGGACCAGGGGACAAACCTCACTATAACGTCCATCTACTTCTATATTGTAAAGTTTAAGGTTGGCACACATACGGGCTCTAAGAATTTTCATGGAGTTTTGCGCACAGCTGTTCGCTAAACTTACCCAAAATGAGATGTTGGACTAAATATATATA
>SDVV010039111.1:0-10663 GCA_016164225.1 Gammarus roeselii | reverse complement strand
ATATATGTATATGATGTATGGCAGCCGCAAGATGTACCTTTTTTGGATTTCATGAATCCTGACTAGTGAATCCTGACTGATATATCCTGGCTGGTGTATAATCCTGACTGGTGTATAATCCTGACTGGTTAATCCTGACTGATTTATCCTGACTGGTGTATAATCCTGACTGGCGTATATTCCTGACTGGTGTATCCTGACTGGTGTATAATCCTGACTGGTGTATAATCCTAACTGGTGTATAATCCTGGCTGGTGTGTCCTAACTGGTGTGTCCTTACTGGTGTATCCTGACTGCTGTATCCTGACTGGTGTATAATCCTTACTGGTGTATAATCATAAATGGTGTATCCTGACTGGTGTATCCTGACTGGTGTATCCTGTCAGGATACACCGTGACAGGTCAGTGTGGGTGCTGGTCTTGATGGAGGAAGGAGCCTTGACAGGTCAGTGTGGGTGTTCGCCTCGCCTGGTCAATATAAGCGGTGGCCTTGTCAGGAAAAAGCCCTGACAAATTCGGGAGCCTAGTCAGGTCAGTATGGGTGCTGGCCTTGACAAGAGAGGAGCCATGACAGGTCACTAAAGAAGCTGGCTTTTACAAGTGAGGGGCCTTTGTCATGTCAGTATGGGTGCTGGCCTTGGCAAGGGGGGAGCCTTGATAGGTCAGGATAGGTGCTGGCCTTTACAGGGGAGGGGCCTGGCCAGGTCAGTATGGGTGTTGGCCTTTACATGAGGGGGTAAAATATCATCCAATTTCCTCTGCTGTAAAAGTTGAGAGTTGTGTTGATGGAGTTAGAAAACACGCCACATTATATCCCCGCGCGCCTGGAATGTGGTCCATGAAAAGAAGAAACGTCGAAAACAGCTAGAGAATTGACTTTGGGGACAATTTTATTCTCATAAAAAGTGTTACAATTTGAGACTACTTCTACAAAAAGTGTTACAATTTAAGCATACTACTACAAAAAGTGTTGCAATTTAAGAATACTCCTCCAAAAGGGTTACAATTTGAGACTACTCCTACAAAAAATGTTATAATTTAAGACTATTCATACAAAAAGTGTTTCAATTTAAGACTACTCACACAAAACGGGTTACAATTTGAGACTACTCCTTCAAAAAGTGTTACAATTTGAAACCACCCCTACCAAGTGTTACAATTTGAGACTGCCCCTACCGAGTGTTACAATTTGAGACTACTCCTACAAAAAGTATTATAATTTAGAATTAATCCTACAAAAAGTGTTTCAATTTAAGGCTACTCCTACAAAAAGTGTAACAATTTGAGACTATTCCTACAAGAAGTGTAACAATTTGAGACTACTCCTACAAAAAGTGTTATAATTTGAGTCTACTCCTACAATAGACTCGCCACATTATATCCTCGCGCGCCTGGATTGTGGTCCATGAAAAGAAGAAACGTCGAAAACAGCTGGAGAATTGACTTTGGGGACAATTTTAATCTCTTGAAAAGTGTTACAATTTAAGATTATTCCTAAAAAAAGTGTCACAATTTGAGACTACACCAACAAAAAGTGTTAAAATTCAGGACTACCCCTACAAAAAGTGTTACAATTTGAGACTAATCCTACCAAAAGTGTTACAAATTGAGACGTCCCCTGGACAAAGTGTTACATTTTCAGACTACGCCTACAAAAAGTGTTACAATTTGAGACTACTCCTACAGATTTTTACAATATGAAACTCCTCAAACAAAGTGTTACAATTCATGCCTAATCCTACATAAGTGTTACAATTTAAAACTATCCTACATAAGTGTTACAATTTAAGACTATTCCCACAGAGGTAAAACAATTTAGGACTACTCCTACAATGTGTTACAATTTAAGATTACTCCTACAAAGTGTTACAATTTAAGACTACTCCTACAAAAAGTGTTACAATTTAAGATTTCTCCTTCAAAAAATATTACAATTTAACACTACATCTACACAAAGTGTTACAACTTGAGACTACTCCTACAAAAGCGAACTTATTTGAGACTACTCCTACAAAAAGTGTTACAATTTGAGACTACTCCTACACAAGTGTTACAATTTAAGACTACTTCTACAAAGTGTCACAGTTTATGACTATTCCTACAGAAGTGTTCCAATTTAAGACTTCTCCTACAACGTGTTGCCATTCAAGATTACGCCTACAAAAGTGTTACAATTTAAGAGTACTCATACAAAAAAATTACAATTTCAGACTACTCCTTCAAAGTGCTACCATTTATGACTATTCCTACAAAAGTGTTACAATTTAAGACTACTTCTACAACATGTTACAATTTGAGACTACTCCTACAATTTGTTACAGTATAAGACTACTCCAACAAAGTGTTACAATTTAAGATTACTCATACTAAGCGTTACAATTTGAGACTACTGCTACAATGGGTTACAATTTACGACTACGACTACAAAGTCCTACAATTTAAGACTACTCCTACAAAAGTTTTACAATTCAAGACTTCTCCTACAGTGGTACTACTTGAGACTTCTCCTACAAATTATTACAATTTAAGACCACTCCTTCACAAGTGTTGAAATTTAGGACTACGCCTGAAAGTGTTACAATTCAAGACTACTTCTACAAAGTGTTACAATTTCAGGCTTCTCTTACGAAAGTGCTACAAATTGAGACTACTCCCACAAAAGTGTTACAATTTAAGACAACTCCTACAAAAGTGTTACAGTCTGAGACTACTCCTACAAAAGTGTTACAATTTGAGACTACTCCTACAAAAGTGTTACAATTTGAGACTACTCCTACAATGTATACAATTTAAGACTTCTCCTACAAAGTGTTACAATATCTGGCTTCTCTTACAAAAGTGCTACAAGTTGAGACTTCTCCTACAAAAGTGTTACAATTTAAAACTACTCCTACAGAGTGTTACAATTTGAGACAACTCCTACAGAAGTGTTACAATTAAAGACTACTCCTCCAAAGTGTTACAATTCGAGACTACCCTACAAAATTGTAACAATTTAAGACTACTCCTACAAAGTGTTACGATTTAAGAATACTCCTACAGAAGTGTTACAATATATGACTACGCCTGCAAAAGTGCTACAATTCAAGAGCTTTACTCTACTGATATACAATTCCTCACTTCATAGTCAGTTGAGAGGATGTGTATCATTGCACTGTAAGTAAAAAATTAACAAGTAGCTTGCAAATCCAGCGGCAGGCCGACAGCGCTAAAAAGTGAAGCTTTTTACCTCCAGCAAGTGCTGTTCTCAACCCTCCTGACGGCCTGTTCTGGTCGCCCTTTTAAGAGTCATTCGTATGTTTATAATTATGTCATTTTTAAATTTTTATAACCGTTACTGGCGTGGATTCGATTATGAACTGACGTGGATTCGATTATGAACTAACTCGAATTAGTACACATGTAGAAAATATTATTTTGTATGTTGGTGAAGAGGAACACCTTAACCAACTGAAATATTATAGAGCGGTTTATCGTTGGATAGCGTCGTGCAGACATTTATCTTTGGTTAACGTCGTGCAGACGTTTATCGTTGGTCAACGTCGTAAAAACGTTGGACGAGCGTTGGAATCTGTGTGTTGGAACGAACTTCTGAGATGTGGAAGTTATAGAGTATGAACAATGGCCAGATTGGTGCTGGTGAAAGAGATAGAGCGGCACAACATCTCAACGGTAAAATGTTGTGCAATTCACTGCAAAAGGCGTATCACCGAAACTAGTTTAGGCGAAACAGGATCCCTCTATTGATGGCTAGTGTGATATTTATGTATTTTTTGGACGTTAGTAAAATCTTGCCTTGTGAAGAAACCCTTTTCACAAGTCAGATATTATATGTACAAATATTTTAGTTGATACGGTAACAGAAATAAAAATATTTTTTCTCATAAAAACGTTCCAGCGAACGATTTAAAAATACCTGTCAAGACTTTCTTTGAATGCAGTTCACTGCAGTAAATAAACACCAACATTATACGGCAACTGAAGCCTGTTACGAGCAATGGCTATAGGTATCATTTAAGGTTTTGGGCCTTTTTTTAATCGTATTATCACAAACTCATAGGAGGTTATTTCCATAACCTTCAGAGTATAGGCTCTCTTCAGGGTATAGGCTCTCTACAGGGTATAGGGTCTCTTCAGGGTATAGGCTCTCTACAGGGTATAGGGTCTCTTCAGGGTATAGGCTCTCTACAGGGTAAAGGGTCTCTTCAGAGTACAGGGTCTCTTCAGGGTATAGGCTCTCTACAGGGTATAGGCTCCTCTACAGGGTATAGGGTGTCTTCAGGGTATAGGCTCTCTACAGGGTATAGGGTCTCTTCAGGATATAGGCTCTCTACAGGGTATAGGGTCTCTTCAGGGTATAGGCTCACTACAGGGTATAGGGTCTCTACAGAGTATAGGGTCTCTTCAGGGTATAGGCTCTCTATAGGGTATAGGCTCTCTACAGGGTAAAGGCTCCCTTCAGGGTATAGGCTCTCTACAGGGTATAGGGTCTCTTCAGGGTATAGGCTCTCTACAGGGTATCGGCTCTCTTCAGGGTATAGGGTCTCTTCAGGATATAGGCTCTCTACAGGGTATAGGCTCTCTTCAGAGTAAAGGCTCCCTTCAGGGTACATGCTCTCTACAGGGTATAGGGTCTCTTCAGGGTATAGGCTCTCTACAGGGCATCGGCTCTCTTCAGGGTAAAGGCTCCTTTCAGGGTATCGGCTCTCATCAGGGTAAAGGCTCCCTTCAGGGTAAAGGCTCCCTTCAGGGTATAGGCTCTCTACAGGGTAAAGGCTCCCTTCAGGGTATAGGCTCTCTTCAGGGTATAGGCTCTCTTCAGGGTAAAGGCACCCTTCAGGGTATAGGCTCTCTACAGGGTATCGGCTCTCATCAGGGTAAAAGCTCCCTTCAGGGTATAGGCTCTCAACAGAGTATCGGCTCTCATCAGGGTTAAGGCTCCCTTCAGGGTATAGGCTCTCTACAGGGTATAGGCTCTCTTCAGGGTAAAGGCTCCCTTCAAGGTATAGGCTCGCTTCAGGGTATAAGCTCTCTTCAGGGTAAAGGCTCCCTTCAGGGTATAGGCTCTCTTCAGGGTAAAGGCTCCCTTTAGGATATAGGCTCTCTACAGGGTAAAGGCTCCCTTCAGGGTATAGGCTCTCTTCAGGGTATCGGCTCTCATCAGGGTTTAGGCTCTCTTCAAGGTATAGGCTCTCTTCAGGGTAAAGGCTCCCTTCAGGGTATCGGCTCTCTTCAGGGTAAAGGCTCCCTTCAGAGAATAGGCTCTCTTCAGGGTATAGGCTCTCTTCAGGGTATCGGTTATCATCAGGGTAAAGGCTCCCTTCACGGTATAGGCTCTCTACAGGGTATAGGGTCTTTTCAGGGTATAGGCTCTCTTCAGGGTAAAGGCTCCCTTCAGGATATAGGCTCTCTACAGGGTATAGGCTCTCTTCAGGGTAAAGGCTCCCTTCAGGGTATCGGCTCTCATCAGGGTAAAGGCTCCCTTCAGGGTATCGGCTCTCATCAGGGTAAAAACTCCCTTCAGGGTATCGGCTCTCATCAGGGTATAGGCTCCCTTCAGGGTATCGGCTCTCATCAGGGTAAAGGCTCCCTTCAGGGTATCGGCTCTCATCAGGGTAAAGGCTCCCTTCAGGGTATCAACTCTCATCAGGATAAAGGCTCCCTTCAGGGTATCGGCTCTCATCAGGGTAAAGGCTCCCTTCAGGGTATCGGCTCTCGGCGCTTGAATGCCGTTGCCCCCGGCGCTTGAATGCCGTTGGCACTGTTTTTATGATAAATATATAATCCGATTACAGTTCAGCCAAACGATACAAAATGAATCGAGCGAAACACAACGTGATTGAACGCAAGTGGTATATCTTATACAGAGTTCAACAGCACCAACCATTAACCAAGTTAGCAATATATGTATAATCTAATAACAACAACCACCAATAAACAAATTCGCAATATATGTATGATCTAATAACAGCACCAACCATTAACCAATTAAGCAATATATGTATGATCTAATAACAGCACCAACCATTAACCAATTAAGCAATATATGTATGATCTAATAACAGCACCAACCATTACCCAATTAAGCAATATATGTATGATCTAATAACAGCACCAACCATTAACCAATTAAGCAATATATGTATGATCTAAAAACAGCACCAACCATTAACCAATTAAGCAATATATGTATGATCTAATAACAGCAACGACCATTTCATTTTCCCCTTTTTGTTTAATTAAAACCTGTCGCTTAGCCCTATTAACGAAGTATATGAATATATTGCAACGATAAATGTTGTGAAGGTTCTGCCACACTCTCTGAGTATTCTCTGACAGCTCGAGGATGGAAGATCCTCTTTGACAGCTCGAGGATGGAAGATCCTCTCTGACAGCTCGAGGATGGAAGATCCTCTCTGACAGCTTGAGGATGGAAGATCCTCTCTGACAGCTCGAGGATGAAAGATCCTCTCTGACAGCTTGAGGATGGAAGATCCTCTTTGACAGCTCGAGGATGGAAGATCCTCTTTGACAGCTTGAGGATGGAAGATCTTCTTTGACAGCTCGAGGATGGAAGATTCTCTTTGACAGCTTGAGGATGAAAGATCCTCTCTAGTTATCACATGCAACGATACGAATACCTTTCTTGTGTGAATTTTATTTACGAATGTATCCGGTAGTATTTAGAACAGGTTAAATGGCTGGGCAGTGTACAACATCAAAATGTGGAGTGGTGTTGAATCTTTTTGAGCTTTAGAGTATTTAATTATTCTGTATATCAGATTACCTTAGCTACAATTGCGGAAAGCTCGAGCAGTTTAAAGTGTAATGTTGATTTGTTGAATCGTTTGTTCACAATTGGAAGAGTTACCTGTTCTTTAACACGTTCCCGTGGTCCATGCGACACCATCTATCATCGACACCTAGTTAGTCATTTCTCATCTATAATCGACACCTAGTTAGTCATTTCTCATCTATAATCGACACCTAGTTAGTCATTTCTCATCTATAATCGACACCTAGTTAGTCATTTCTCATCTATAATCGACACCTAGTTAGTCTTTTCTCCTTTTCGTCCCGAGTTATACTTCGCTTTTGCCATGTACCTTTCCCTTGTCGCCACGAGTCATTTCTGCCGTTGCCATAATTCAATGTTTTGGTCTCGCTACAAGTCATTCCCCGCTGTCGTCATGAGTAATTACTCGCCGTTGTCATGATTCATTACATGACGGCACCATAAGTCATTCCTGTCGATGTAAGTCCTTCCCTGTTGTCCTGATAATTCCCAGTCACCATGAGTCATTCCTCGTCATGAGTCGTTCCCGGTCACTATAAGTCTTTTGCGTCACTATGAGTCGTTCCCGTCTAAATAAACACGAATCGATCCCCGCCTTCCTCGAGCGAAGGATCGCACCCTCACGGGAAGTATCTTCCTCGAGCGCAGGATCGCACCCTCACGGAAGTATCTGTCTTAGGAGCAGGATCGCACCTTCACGGGAAGTATCTTCCTCGGAGGCAGGATCGCACCCTCACGGGTAGTATCAGCCCTCCATTAAATAAAAACTTCCGAGCCAGGTTCCGCCGTGGCTCAAGTTCTCGAGCCAGTCTCCTTCGTGGCTCAAGTTCTCGAGCCACTAACTTGCTCCTCGTTCATAAGCAGACTTTAATGAGCGAAGTAAGCGGGGCTACCGAGGGCCTTAACCCTCGCTTATGCTATCGTCCTTATTTCATTGCTCTATTGGTGATGTTTAAAGGTAACGAGAGTAGGTGGGTGAGAGACAACTAAAAGTTATAGCATGTGATGTTGCCATCAAGTTTCTTAGGGTCACATTTATAAGTCATATACGTGTATAGGGGTAAAGAAAGGGGTGAAATGGTAGAGAGAAAATCTTCATGGGGCTATTTCAAATAAATGAACGAGGTATGGAGGTACCGTTCAAATGGGTTTTGAGTTACCAGTGTCTTCTTTCGGATGGGGTAACCGTTTAGAATACATACAGAAAGATCTCTCGTGTCATCGTTAGCATGGATACCTTATTTTAGTTTCTTGATTCCGACGTCCCTATAGCTAACTAAATTGTATATATTTAAGTATGCATATGCATACAGTGGGTTCCTCCTGTTGTAGGAGGGAATGATGGTGCAAAGGAAATAAATAAAAAATGGCCTCCTATATTCTAGTAGGCAAAATCACTGGGCTTACATAACTACTTATACTGTCATGGTTAACCTTGAACGGCACTTCATTAACCCTTTTATTGCACTAGTCAACGTGACTTGTTAGCCTTGAACGGCACTTCATTAACCCATTATTGCACTAATCAACGTGACTTGTTAGTGTTTAACGGCACTTCATTAACCCATTATTGCATTAGTCAACGTGTAATTGTTAGCCTTGAACGGCACTTCATTAACCCATTATTGCACTAGTCAACGTGACTTGTTAGCCTTGAACGGCACTTCATTAACCCATTATTGCACTAATCAACGTGACTTGTTAGTGTTTAACGGCACTTCATTAACCCATTATTGCATTAGTCAACGTGTAATTGTTAGCCTTGAACGGCACTTCATTAACCCATTATTGCACTAGTCAACGTGACTTGTTAGCCTTGAACGGCACTTCATTAACCCATTATTGCACTAATCAACGTGACTTGTTAGTGTTTAACGGCACTTCATTAACCCATTATTGCATTAGTCAACGTGTAATTGTTAGCCTTGAACGGCACTTCATTAACCCATTATTGCACTAGTCAACGTGACTTGTTAGCCTTGAACGGCACTTCATTAACCCATTATTGCACTAATCAACGTGACTTGTTAGTGTTTAACGGCACTTCATTAACCCATTATTGCATTAGTCAACGTGTAATTGTTAGCCTTGAACGGCACTTCATTAACCCATTATTGCACTAGTCAACGGTGTAAAATCTTGCACTTGTCCAGTTGCAGCATGTTTCTAACGGGTTTATTTCTTCTCTTTTCAGGGAACAGCTGAGCTGAACAGCTTTCTCCTCACCACCTTGCAATAGTTGCTCCGTTGTAAGCATTAGTTCACCTAACTGTACATCAGTCACAGCGACCTGTGGTGTTAGGGTTCCATCTCGCCTGCCCACGAACGACCTGCACTCTTCGCCAATCCCTGAGGATGGGGCCATCAAACCCAAACCAAGAGGATCGTAACGCTGGAATCAGCTCAAATGGCTGTACAGGCACTTTGGCGTCCCTAATAGGGCAGCTGCCCGTCTGCAGCGTCATGTCAAGTGTCGCACTTTGATTTCAAATCACGTGCTAAATTCACTACGCTATTGCGAGCGCAGGAACAGTTGCATATGCGATTACGAATGATTACTCTTACTTCTTAGAAGTGCCCTCTTCAACTGTGGAATCACATTATATCCTATTATAAGATATCGATACTCGCTCATTAAAGGACATCGATAGGACTCGGTCGTGCGCTACACGGCAAGTGGCCTACTTCAGAGTGATATCTTGGAGGAGCTGATTTTGAGGGATAGATTAGTACTTGACGATATGTTCCTTTGTCTTGAACTTACAATAGATGCATGAGTCGGTAATTTGCTCAACATTACAAAGATTAATAGAGGTAATTTCATGTCAGGCACAGGGTAGTTACAAGTGTCTAAAAGACAGCTTAGTAGAATGCTGTTAGGTAGATCAGTAGTAGAGTTTGTACGGATCACCAACACGCCAGGCGTACGTATCACCAACACCCCAAGCGTACGGATCACATGCAAGCCAGGAGCATGAAATAAGTATGAAACACTGTGGTAGCTTCTGAAAATGGTTCTTGGTGATTTTTTTTTCATTCAAATGCAATCTTGGAATCTGCCAACCATGCCGCGAGGAACCAGTATGTATGTCTTTCCATCAGACGCCAGAGAGTGCTGTCACGAAATTCTCTTGAATATCAACAGCGACTAGTCAAGTTTTAGCCGTATTTTGAATTACAATTTTGTTGCTAAGACCACCCGGCAAACAATTACAAGTGTCACTTGGCAGGCGGCAACAATTTTACATTTTTCAACTCTCAGTAGCTTCGTACCGTTTCCTACCCATCATTGCTCGACATACTTCTTCCCCCACCTCCCTAACCCCTCCTTTGGCCCTTTCCCCACGTCCTTCGGTCAAACTCTTCACTGCAAACGACTCTCCTGGTTCATCTGAACCCCATTCTGCTGCGTTGTCTTCTTCTGGCAGCTCTTCTTACCAAGCGCTGTCGGAGTACCATGATCCGGACTACTGGAACGAGCTTCAGTTTTGGAGTGACCGCATCCTCAGCCAACTGGACCGACTTGGTGAGTGATAGTAAAGAGTGACCGCATCCTCAGCCAACTGGACCAACTTGGTGAGTGATAGTAACGAGTGACCGCATCCTCAGCCAACTGGACCGACTTGGTGAGTGATAGTAACGAGTGACCGCATCCTCAGCCAACTGGACCAACTTGGTGAGTGATAGTAACGATTGACCGCATCCTCAGCCAACTGGACCTACTTGGTGAGTGATAGTAACGAGTGACCGCATCCTCAGCCAACTGGATCAACTTGGTGAGTGATAGTAACGAGTGACCGCATCCTCAGCCAACTGGACCTACTTGGTGAGTGATAATAACGAGTGACCGCAACCTCAGCCAACTGG